>CABPRJ010000500.1:0-37653 GCA_902439185.1 Cinara cedri
CAATTTTAAAAGAATTTTTAAAATCAAAACCTAAAATATGGAATAAAAGAGCTTCTGTCATATAACAAACTTAAAAATCGTAACGATTCTGCCGAGAGGAACTTAAAATTGATGGAAGAGTTCAATGATAATATTACAAAAAACGAAACCCAAAAGTGGTTTTTATTAATCCTTTTATTGCCAGAAGTTTTTCATTTGTTGTTGCCACACAAATTTGAATTTTACTTTATTGTTAAAATAAACATTTAGGTCGGTATATCTACGACAAAATATGAAATTTTACGTTTTTCCATTAAAATTGTTGAGCTTTAATCGCCACGTGTCAATTATGTTCGATCGATTTCAAACTTTACCGCGGACGCTATTTTGTAGATGCATTGGAAAACAAATTGCCGGTGACGCTCTTCAAAATTTGACAAAAAATATTATTTTTATGTAATTAACAATCGCCATAATAGGTATTCAAAGATACTTACTCTATATTATAAAGGCACAGCCGACGTATTGTTTTGACTTTACCGGAGATGGCTCACCAACGTCAACAAAACTCGATAGGTGGTAATAAAATAAGTAACCAACTGTTTTACAGTGGAATAATCATACGAATATGAAGAAATGATATTATACGGTTTAAAGATCTACGAGTAACAACAATTTTAATTACTGTAAATCGACATAGCTGGTATTAAAAATGTAGGTACTAATTAACGGAAGAAGGCTGGCTGACATTGATATTATATTGAGTAAATGAGAAAAATTATCATATACCTACCATTAAATTATTGCAGTGTGCAAATAAATTACGAAGAAGATAATACAAATGAGAAGATTTGGTTAAATCAACAAAAGGTTTTCTTATTTTTCAAAATGTTAAGAATAAAATATACTAATTGAGATTCTACACAATACGTACACAATATTAATTTTATTCAGATTAATAAGTTAATATTGTGTACTTACTAATAAGTACCGAGGTAATTAAAAATCGCATGCACCAGTGAACAAAAATTTTTCAAAAATCAATGCGTAAGTATGAAAGGTTTGATATAAAATTCACGTAAATACTAATTAAATAAATTTCATAGATTATGGACTTGAATTTGATATATCTGTATTTCTGTTGAAGGCCAAAAACAAAAACAAAGGAAAAATCTTTACTCATTATCTACCTACGCAGACGATTTGAAATTAAAAAGACGGACATACTTCGTACGTGGGCGGGCCACACATTTGATGTATATATATATATATATATATAAGCAACGATAAACCATTGCTAACGAAAAAACGATTTTGAGCGGAGTTTAGTCGATAATGTTGCTTTGTCAACAATATGGCATGTCATATTATGGTAAAATAATTACATAGGCATAAAACATTATGTATTTTCTTTAATAATATTGGTTTAATATTGTGTCTAGTTTCTCGTTTTTCCTATATATATATTCCTGGCTTTTCCCATTTATTGAAAAAAGTCATGGGAATATTCAAAAATGACCTCCCTAAAAAAAAACCTCCCCAGTCCGATTTCCTTGCAACAAATGTGATATCGTTGTAAATCGAAGGAACATTACTGGTAGAAAAGCTGTCAACAGGAAAAAAAAATTTAAAAAAACAACTTTATAATACCATTAGTTTCTTCGATTCACTAAGAATCTAAAATTCGAATTTTCTGAGAATCCGGATAGGTGCAAACCGAACTAATTACAATGACGTTATCAAAAAATGACATTAATTAAATTCATTAATAGATGTCAAAAAAAGATTCACTGAAAGAAGAAAATACCTTATTGAAGAATTTTGTTTATATTTGTAACGATTAATCATTGCTGATGAAAAATAATTCTGAGGGAAATTCGATTAAACGCGTTTTGAAATGCCATGATTTATTTATATGCCAAAAATCTATCCTTTTATCAATCTCACTTAGTCACTTATTTTATATCTTAAAACCTTACAAAACAATAAATAACCGAAAGGATACCATAATCAAATAACAAATACACCATAAATATGTAGGTATTGTATCTACTTCTAAAAAAAAAAAAAATAATAATTGTAATATGATCAGAAAATTGGTTGAAATGAGAGTTGAAATTTGAAACCTCAATAAGACTAATGCAATGAATATACACAATTTCATCCTGCCCCTAGTTTAAATTGGGGTTCTGTACAGGTGCATGAATCTTAAGTCACCCTGCTTTCACAATAATTTGCGGTTAAATTTGGTAAAATTGGTTAAATTCATATTGAAATTCAACCTATCACTATTATCTGTGTTATCGCACTTTAATCCTCCTGTAAAACAACTATAGATTTAATTCCCCAGTCGTTTATGAGAATAATAAGATTAAGTTGAGCTGGACATGTATGGAGATTAGGACTAATCAGGCAAACAACAAAACAGAAACCAAACACTAAAAAACCCATAAGACAACCTAGACAAAGATGAGTAGACAGAAAGATTTGAGATTTACGGCAGTAAGAAACACAGAAAAAGTTCTCAAAGAGAAAGTTAACGATTGGGCAGACCAAGAAGTTGCTCAAGCAATAGGTTAATATTTTATAAATAGCAATGTTTTACTAACAAAAAAACAATAATACACTAAATGATTATTATTAATTTTCAGGCATTTCATTAAAAAAAAACTTTATCATTATGATTTTCATTCTTTATAAAATAATGTACTTTGCACCATTAATATATTGAGCAACTAAAAAAGCTGAATTGGGAAATTCTGGTAACATAATTAATTGAGAGAGGTGGATTTCAGCTCTTATTCCATTTATGTTCTAAGAAGTAGGGGCTTGTTATTTATTAGCCTAGGGCGCTTTTACAGTAAACTCAGCCTTGGAAGCAGTCTGTTGTTTTGGCAATAGGCTCGAAGAAGAAGCTTCGGCAAAGAAGAATTCTCTTGGTAATTAGGTCCAGAGAAAATGCTAGAAATGTTGATAATCGTTAAGGATGAAAGATCAAAGCATACGTAATTTTAATTTTTTGGTTCAACAAAATACAATAATATTATTCTTATTGTAAACATTTACCTAAATTAGAAAAATACTTATAAAGGTTTTCTTCTTAAATTATAACTCTGTTTTTTAGGTACTTACTAAACTTCAAATATTACTGCGTGTCACTGATCTACAACGTAAATATTTCGCCGTTGAACACTCATTATTTCGGGATATAATTTTTATCAAAAAAATTTATTTAACAATTTAAGAAACAAGCAAACTTAAAATGTTAAACTTCCAATGTTTTTTATCAACCTCATTTTTGGGTGTGAAACAACTACCAACTTTAGTTTTTCAAATAGTAAGTTACATTAAAAGTTCCATGCATTGATAAAGTACTAGATAATCAAGTTTTCTTCTTTTAACGGTTTTCTAAAATATTATAATAAACGACTTGAAAATCAAAAAACAATTTTCTTCTTTAACCCCAGTGTGCCATAAATATTTGCCGGTTTCTGATAATTTTTTTTAAAAATTATTATGAAAACCCATTTGGAAGATCAAAAAAGTGAACTCCTAATGTACTAACTAGACAAAATTTACTTTCAGAAAAGTTGCTACACTTGATAAATTGTAGCAAGAATTTTGGAAAAATGTATTTCCCAGACAAAAGTAAAAATACAATATCATAGTAAAATCAATAGATCCCTCATTACGCTCCGAATCTAAAATTAAAGGATAAATAAAAACAGATACAATTTTAATGATTTCAATTGCACAAGAATGATACTGATTAAATCTGTTTTGCTTCTTATTACACAAAATAAGTTACATTTTGTTAAATTGATGGTAATATACGAAAACAAAATTATTGGCAAAATAGAAAATAAAAATGCAATTTCTTAAATGTGGAATTTTCAGTACTAAGGGTGAAATAAATAAAATGAAAAAAACAAAACAATCAAATATCAACAGTACAATTAATTCAAAATATACTATATTATATTACTTATATATTATGACAATATGGTTTTTCCTAACTAATAAACACACATTTTGGAATGTGTTGGAACAAAAAAAAAATATATATATATATATAAATAAAGTGTTATTGACAGATGTTTTTTTATCCTTAACCATAAGTCTGAAAAGAACAACACTTTCAATTTTTTTGATACAAGCACTAACAAAAGTCGAAAAAAACAACAATATTTCAAAAATTTACAACAACACAATAAACTCTACACACATTTTTTTATTGTTATAACAAAAATGTTTTGTGCGGTTTTAAAAATTTAATTTTGTTAAATTTATGTATAAAAAATAATTAAATAACTTCCAAACCTATTACACAATAAGCCTAAATGTTTGTCTTAAATGCTTTAATCAGATATCAACATTTACTTAGATATAAGGGATGAAGAAATAATCTGCGCTATAGAACTGGCAGATTCACCTTTCACTATTTGCCTATGGTCTCCTGATACGGAATGAATATTTAGAGTACCTATGCAAATCTACAAAAAAAAAAAAAAAAAAAAAAAAAAAAAAAATGAATAATAATTATTATTTTACAAAATAAATATAAATATCTTACAGGTTTCAGTCCATAGTCGGGTCCTAGTGAAACAAAGTTGTCTTTGGCTGTAACTAATGTGACATTTCCCTTGAATTTCTGTAGGGGTTTGTAATAGAAAGAAACAAACAGCTTGCCATGGAACAACTTAGCTGCTGTTTTCAGTTCGTCTTTGTTTAAGGGTAAATCAGATAATAAATTAACTGCTACTTCGAGTTGTTCTTCTTTAGTATTCTTTTTCGCAATTTCATCGAAAACCTAATTATAAATAAATTAGGGTCAGAAAAAAAATTGCAATTTTTCTATTTAATTCTAATTAATTTACCACTTGGTAGTCCAATTCTTTGAAAAGTAATACAAAGTATGCAAAGGCATCTTTGTCATCTACTTTATTATCAGAATGACGGTTTTTAAATGCATTTTGATGAGTTAATACATAAGATGGGGAACCATCTAACAACACGAGACTAACTTTCTCGTCAGCAGCCTCTAACACTACACCAGTTTCAAAAGCAACCGATGCACCAAAAGAATATCCTACAAGGTTGTATGGTCCAGATTTTTGAATTTCTTTAATTTTCTGAACATCCATTAAATTAAATATTAGATACAATTATTTAATATTCTATAATGAATGTGATATTAACTTACAGCTGCAAAGAATTTAGCCATAGACACCATAGAATCAGTGGGAGCATCTTCGGTACATTGAAGACCGTAAATATTATATGGTAATTTGGATGCTACTTCTTCTAGCGCAGTTACAAAACCTTCAATTGCACTAAACATAAATACATTAGGTTTGCTGTTATCTGCTTTTTTCATACTAATAACCGTTTGTTGAGGAACTAAATTTTGACTGAATTCAACCTAAGAAAGAAAACATTATTAGTTTTATATGTTGCAATAAATAATTGAAAAACTACAATATTTTACAAACCTGATCATTTCCAGCAGTCACTCCATTAGTAGTGGCATCTGCAGGAGTATCACTAGGAACTTCACCACTATCGCTTTGCAATTCCTGTAACCTCTTAACAGTCAAAGTTCTGATTTCTCCAACGCTCAATACCAAATCGTAGTTCCTTTCAAGTGTTTGTTTGATTTCAGCTCCCATCAAAGAGTCCATACCAAGGTCTGCCAAAGTTGCTGATGCATTAATGTTCTTGGTGTCCTTGATACCGAGAATATTAGCAACAGCATTAATTAGACTAACTTGTCCGGCACCACCAGAGCCACCCTTCCTCTTCTCGGCCAAAACCATTGAAGCCAAAACAGGTTGAGGATGTTGCAAAAATATGTCAAATGCACTCAAACATGAAGCCATACGTTGTGGCAATGTGCCACCGACAACTGTTTCATTTCCGCCCATAGTATCCATTATAAGACCGACATCTCCGATAGCACCCCATTGAATAGCCAACTATAAATAATAATGAAATAGAATTTTAGTTACACAAAAATATTATGGATCATGAGTAACTTACACCTGGGAGTCCAGCTTCTTGTCTTGCCTCACAAATTCGCTCCATTACAGAATTGGCAAATCCATAATTGGTTTGTCCAGCATTTCCACGTCCACAAGATACAGATGAGAATACAACAAAGTGATCGAGAGCGGGGCAGGATTTTCTGGTAATTGTATCCAAATTCTTAGTTCCTGTAACTTTAGGTTTGCTGACGGTTTCAAAATCTTGTGGGGTTTGATTTTCTAAGAATGCATCTCTCAATACCTAAAAATATATATAATACATTCTTATTGACAATAAATAATAATAGAAAAATACTCATACAAACTGAATAGTCTGAAACACCATATTAATAATGTGTTATAATTAGTCATAAAGTGATAGTTAAAAGTTTAGGTTTTAGAATTAAACATTATATTTCTACCTACTAAAATACAATTTTTTTATTTTTAATAGTTACTTTATATAATATGAAATATATATATATCAATTTAATTTCAAAGAGAATCAACAAATATAAAATACTTACAGCTGCCAAGTTGAAAACACCTCCAACAGGTCCTAATTTATTACTGTCATCAATCAATTGTTGAGCTCCATTCAAAGTTGAACAATCAGCCTTCGAGATCAATACATTAACTCCAGCTTCCTTCCAATTGCCAACACACGATGCTTGGTAACCAGTTGTTATTCCACTTCGAGCAGTCAACACCAGTTTCTTTGCCCCTCTAACAACTAGCCAATTTGCTAATTCTAAACCAAATCCTCCAAGACCTCCAACAAGTACATAGGTCTTGTCTGGGTTCATGTATGATCGTGGAATAGAAGTAACTAGTTTTGTGGCAGGTTTAATAACAGCACTCGATTCTTCATCCCTGATTTTCAATACTACTTTTCCTATATGTTTACCGGATCCAATAAATCTGAATGCTTGTTCTACTTGAGATTCGGAGTATACTGTGGCTGGAAGGGGGTTAACAGCTCCATTTTTAATACCATCATTGAGCAACCTAACCACTTCTTTCTTGTCTTCATTTTCAGATTTAGCGTCAAACAACGAATCTAGTAGAATTCCGTGGAATGTTGTGTTCTTCAAGAAAACAGACATTCCCAAGGGACTGTTGTTGGACAAATCGAGTTTACCAATTTCAAGGAAACGACCATCCTTGGCCAAACAACGTACAGATGCTTGCAATTTATCTTCAGACAATGAGTTCAAAACTAAATCAACACCACGTCCTTTGGTTTCCCTTAATACATGTTGTTCAAAACTAGTATCACGAGAGTTGGCAATATTTTTGTCCGTTAGCTAAAATCCAGGAATATTTTATTAATATTAACAAATAAAAATAATAAACATACCACATAATAAATTTAAAAAAGATACCTTGGGGAAAGTCTTTTTTAAGAATTCTCTCTTATTTTTGCTACCAACTGTAGTGTAAACAGTCACTCCCATGTGAAGAGCAATAGCAATAGCAGCTTGACCAACACCTCCAGTACCGGCATGAACTAAAAGGGAGTCACCTTTCTTCATTCGACCTCTTACACAAAGTGCATAGTATGCCTAATACAAAAAATACAATTATATCTCATTTTAATCACATTGAATAAAAAATCTTACAGTTCCATAAACAACAGGAATAGTGGAAGCTTCTTTTAATGTCCATTTGCTTGGTACTTCCCATAAGAAACCAGGGTCAGCTAGAACACTTGTAGCTAATCCCCTTGCAGCTAGCATACCCATGACTCTCTTACCATTTGAATCACGTCCAGAAAATTCAAGTCCAAGAATACAATCCTAAAACAAGTGAATATATCATAATTAAATATTGTTTCACAAAAAAATACATTAAATTAACACATACTTGTCCAGCTAAATCTCCAGGTAATGCATCTGGAGGAAGTTTTCCAGAAGCCAACATAATATCACGGAAGTTAAGTGGTGCATAATAAACAGTACACAATTCAGTATTAGGATTATATTCGGGTCTAAAATTATCAATTTTTGATTAGTTGGATAATAAATATTAATACTATATTTAATCAAATATAAATATTAAATATTCACTTGTAGTATGTCAAAGGTCCTTCAATCCATTTTAAACTACTTAAATCTCCTCTTGTCAAAGCATCTTACCCTTGGAATCACGTCCAGAAAATTCAAGTCCAAGAATACAATCCTAAAACAAACGGATGTATCATAGTTAAATATTGTTTCACAAAAGAATACATTAATTTAACACATACTTGTCCAGCTAAATCACCAGGTAATGCATCTGGAGGGAGTTTTCCAGAAGCCAACATAATATCACGGAAGTTTAGTGGTGCGTAATAAACAGTACACAATTCAGTATTAGGATTATATTCGGGTCTAAAATTATTAAATTTTGATTTGTCGGATAATAAATATAAATACTATATTTAATCAAAATAAATATTAAATATTCACTTGTAGTATGTCAAAGGTCCTTCAATCCATTTTAAACTACTTAAATCTCCTCTTGTCAAAGCATTGATGTAAGCGTGTTCTACTTGTAATGAAGGTGTATCTTGTTGGTTTTCTAATTGTAAATGTCTCATCGATCCCCACACACCATTAGGTTTCAATACATTGCTCAACAAATCTTTTTTCAACTGATTGGCGTAAAGTGGGGTAGTTAAAGAGAACTTTGGTGCGGCGGGGTCTTGAATGAACACAGATCTGACACTGGTGCCACCAGGTTCTTGTTTAACACAGTTAACCAAACCTATTATTCCATTAGTATCTTCTCCTTGGGCGTATAGAATAATTTTTTTGCTTGGATCGGTTTCAGCGGATTTCAATGCAGATTTTAATGTCTCAACCCAGTCATATGATTTTTCAGAAACTTGAATGGTCTCAGCGACTGGTAGTTCCACATCAAGCTAATATATGTAAAAGAAAAATATAAATTAGCTTAAGGAAATAAATAAAATAGTAACAATTTTTTTTTTAAATACTAAATGTCTAATAGTTATTAATAATTATAAAAAAAAATGTACAATTAGTCACCTTTCTTAATAAGAAGAATGTTCTTTCTTCAGTTAATATTTTGCTGATTAGTTCTAAATTACTCTTTCCAATAACACTATCAGATATGTTTGTGGATTCAGAAATAATGACAAAGCCACCAGATTTTACAGTTTCAGTCAAATTATTTAATTTGGATAGTGATTGTAATACATCAAAAGCAATTGCAATATGAGCATTTGAATCAAGTGGACCACTCTCCAGTGATTTAGCATTCATTTTTACTTCCATCGGTCCTAAAAATGGAGCCAAAGCTTGTGCTTGAGTTGTAGCTAATGTTGCATCCAACTAAACAAATAAAAATATTATTAAAATAATATTTATTTTGCTATAGTTTTCTGTTGTAATACTCACAGATATTAATGGTTCCGATTCTAGAATATTGACAATATTAGGCATGTAAATTCCTTCAAAAGGTTTATCACCTCCATATTCAATAACTTTTAATTTTGATGCACCACCACTATTCTCCAAAGCAATCTGGAGGTATGTAGCAAGAACACCTGAAACATCTGTTACTGCCGAAACCTGTAAAATAAAACCAAATAATTTACATAATTTCAGAATTACTAAACACTAATGTAGATTTAAAACAATATTCTCTATTTTTTATTATGTGAATAGTGTTAATTGTTAAATATATAATATACAATTTAAATATTGGTTTTTAAGAAGTTAACTAATTATTTTATAGGGAAGGTTATGTATGCTTATTATATGCTTCACTTATTAATAATGATTAATTTGTCTTCATTACCTTATCAACAGAATATGGTACAAATGTATATTTTTCCAATTTAGGAGCTGCTTGTGATTGTTGTCTTCGAGGAGCTAAGCTCGCCTTCATGCCACGCAACTCAACACCACCAGATTTAATGACATCAATATCTCTGTACATGTACACAGGAACAGCTAAAATATAGTATTAATGTCAGTATTGTATAAGCAATATTGAAATAATTAATTATCAGTGTTCAATTGTATAAAACTTACGGCTATTCTCGTCCAAAGACTCGATAAATTCTAAATGCTTTACTGGATCGAGAATAACTCGTTGCATTCTAGTTGGCAGATATAATTCCTTAACTTTCAAACCCAAAATAGAGAATTGAAGCATAGTGTCGATAAACGTAACCCAATTACCAGTCCATTCTAATTTTCCACTGATACCTAAATAAAAATGAATGATCAATATATTATTATAAATAATAATTACGGCGAAAAATAATAATTTTTGCAAGGAAATTTAAAATGTTACCTTTATTGTCACTTTCTTTCACTCCTCTAAATGCTGCTTTGTAATCATATCCTCTCAGTCCTAAATCTTTGTAGATGTCTCCAGATTTAAGAGTTAAAATGTTTTCATCGACATAAGGTTCAGGCAATTCTAATTGTTCAGTCTCTATATCATCAGGAATGCTTATACGACCAGTTACAGCAACAGATCCTCCTTCGCAAATCTCAAAATTACCAGTCCCCTCAAAAATATTGACAAGGAAGTTTACATTTCCTATTACAAAAATATAAATTAAATCATTTAGACATTTTTATAAAAGAATTAATGATAATATTAGAAAATACTATCTTGATAGTTCAATATTAAAACACAGTAACAATGTATAATATATATTTTAAGTGTATATACTAATATGTAAATTTATAGAATATAAATAATTACCGTCTTTTGGCATGATAGTCGCACGTAAAAATTGTACATTTTCAATAACAACAGGGAAATCTTCAATATTTCTATCTTGAAGTTTAGCAAAAGTTTTCCAAACAAGAGTCTATAAAAATAACATATTAATAATTATTAATACATTTTAGCCATACAGGAATTTGAATAAATAATTTAATTTTACCAAGTATCCAGTAGCAGGGAATAACACTCTTCCATCAATAGCATGTCCCGACAAATATTGGTCGTCTTCATTACTTAAATCGACTTTGATGACAGATTCGCCTGATCCAGATTCCTGAATTCATTATAATAAAACATTACAATTAATGATATACTTGTCAGTTATTAAGACATTATTATATTATATTGAAAACGTACTTTTTGAGCAAAGTTGCTGACAAAATATTCAACAGAATGATCCCATTCGATCAAAGACTGAATCATGGGAGTTCCACGGGCAACAGGATATGAGACAGCTGGATAGAGATTTTTAATTTTTGGTTGTAATCCAGCATTGAACAATCTAAAATATTATTAATCGAGTTATATTAAAATTGACAACATAGATTGAAATATGAAAACTAAACTCACTTTCCAATAGCTGATAACAAAACACCAATATTTCCTTCTGGGTTGGTTGATCGTTTAGTGAGACCAATGCATGAACATTCTGGTCCAAGTGCTCTCTTTAAAATAGCTTGAAGTAATGCATGTGGTGCAATTTCAACAACAACCGCATCTTTTGGTACATGAGCAAGGGCTTCCTAAATAGAACAATTTTATCAATAAAACAATATACTTATATAAAAATAATGTTATCTATCTCACATGAAACAAGACTGGAGCCAGTAAATTATTAACATGGTAAGCAGTTGAACTCATTTGAGCCAGTGGAGTGTTCCATTTTTCTTCGGGTATAGACGAACTGATCCATCGAGATGTGCGTGGTTTTGGGTTAGGTAAAATCTATAATAATCAAATAAAATAATAATTTAAGAAAAATAGGATTTTTTTAAAAAATGTGCAAGTATGTATATTAATTGTATTAACCAATATGATAATAATTATATAAAAACTAAAACTTACTCTTTCTAGACTATGACGGAGTTTTGGTGCAGCATCAGCTATATATTTAGAGTGGAAAGCAAATCCAGAACTTTTAACTTCTTTAGCAAATATTCCTTCAGATTGTAAAGTCTTGACAAATGCACTGAGACTGGCAGGAGGACCAGAAACTGTAACACTGTCTTCACTATTATGACACGCAGCAACCAAGTCAGCAGGCAATCTCTTTTTAGTTTCTTCCCACGACAAACCTTAATTTAAAAATATTAATTAGAAATTATATTATGTAAAAAGTCAAAAGTTCATTCATAAACTAAAATGGTATGGTATCACTTACCAACAGCAGCCATGGATCCCTGAGGTAATTTAGATTCCAAAATACTACGTCCTCTCCAAAATGCAGCTAAAATTGCTTGATCAGCATCAAAAGTACCATCAGCATAAGCACAACCAAGTTCACCAACAGAGTGACCAACAACACCATCTGGTTCAATTCCAACCGATTTCAATAAATCAACTAAAGCTACCTAAACACAATATAAAATTATTCACATTTGAAAAGAATTACAATTAGAAAGTTTGTTATCAAAATATTACCTGCATAGAAGTGATCGATACAAATGAGTTAAGGACATTATCGAAGGTTGTTTCATCTTTAGAATTAAGAATGCTCAACAAATCTAAGCCTTCAACTTTAAGTACAGAAGCAGCTCTGTTAATAGCCTTGGAAAATGGTTCTAATTGAAGAAGTCCTTCAGCCATACCAGCCCATTGACTTCCCATTCCGGAGAAAATGAACCAAATAGGTCGTTTAGATGGCTTTAATTCCTAAAAAAAAAACCATTAATATGGGTAATATTGGGACTTAATTTCAATAATGAAACATATAAAATTTAAACTAACATACCGTTACTTCAGAAATAGATTTCCCAAGGACAGAATATCCTCTATAACTATGGCCATTAATGTTGTTAGTGTGGATGTCATGTAATAGAGCAACAAATTCATCATCTAATGGTGTTTCATTAATCTATATTGAAACAAAAACATCATTAATAAATAATTTAAATAAATAATCAATTAAATTTTACCTTCGTTAACATATTGTTAACTGCTTCATCTGTTCTTCCGGATATACCAACTAAACGTGGTAAATTATTCGGAATTGGAGTGCTCTTTGGTTTAGGATTGGATTTTAATAAGACATGAGCGTTGGCACCACCAAAACCAAATGAGTTAAGAGCTACATAACCACCACTGTAGTCCCAATTTTTATGTACGACCTATGAATAAAATTGTCATTAGACAATTTAAATAAAAATAAAATCATATTTTTTTTATAAATTACTTGTAATCTTCCATCTAATAAAGCTGGAATGTCTGGGTTTGGATTAGCAAAGTGAAGATTTCCCGGAATTTTTCCAGCTTCCAAAGAAATAACAATTTTAGCTAATGAACAAAGACCAGAAGCAGGTTCAGAATGACCCATATTTGATTTTACGGAACCAATTAATAAAGGTGAAGTACGGTTTTTCGTGAAAAATTCAGCAATAGAATTAACCTCTTGTGGATCACCAACCTAATTCATACATATATAATGTAAAAAAGTTTTTTTTTTCTAAATGTTAAGTGTTATTAATACTTTAGTTCCTGTTCCGTGAGCTTCTACATATGATACTTCAGCAGGATTAACACCACACTTAGCATATACTTCTTGGATTAATTTGTTTTGCATTGCACCGCTAGGGAATGTAATTCCTTGATCTTTAAATCCATCAGTGTTAATGAGTGCTCCCAAAACAGTGGCATAATTACGTTTTGCTACACTAGCCTTCTGTAAGAATATAGTTACAACAGCTTCACTACGTACATATCCATTTCCTAAAATAAATAAAATATTTATAAAATTAAAAAAAAAAAAAGAATTATTTATTATCAATATTATCATTAAAAACCATCGATTTACCAGTTACGTCGAATGCTTTGCACATTCCTTGAGGGGATAACATGCTCAATCTGTGAAATTGCAACGAATTTGTCGGTTTTAACAACAAATTAGCACCTCCAACTATAGCTGCATCACATTGACCATTTTCGATAGCTTGCACGGCTTGTGACATTGCAACTAAACTACTGGAACATGCTGTATCTATGGCAAAACTTGGCCCATTGAAATCAAACGTGTATGAGATCCTGTTGGCAAACATAGCTCGACAACAGCCAGTTAATCCATAACCATTGACACGTTCAGGATATCTACTCAAGTAATCATCAGTCTCACTGTTAGATGCACCAATGTACACTCCAATTTTTGATCCACGAATATCGTCTGGGTTTACACCTGTTTAAACAAATAATAATACAACATCAATTAATTTTGAATGCAATTATTTATTTTAAAATATAAGTTATATACAGAGTTAAAGAAAATAATTACTCACCAGCATCTACAATACATTCATATGTCGATTCTAAAAGCAATCGCAATTGTGGATCCATAACTTCTGCCTGTTTTGCATGTACTCCAAAGAAATTGGCATCAAAAGTTTCCAATCCCTTGAGCTTACCCGTTCTTGTTGGAAGCCCATGAAGACCTGAAATGTTTTATTTATTTAAAAACCAATGTAGAGTGTCTTGTTTTTATGAAATATATGTTTTAAAATATTTTACTAACCAGCTGGCCAACGACGATCATCATCGGTAACCAAATCGATACCAGCAAACAGATTTTCTCTGAATTCAGCAATGGAATTGGATTCCGGAAGACGTCCGGAAATACCACTGATAACTATTTCATCGTTTGCAGAGTATGAACCATTCACAACCCCATTGGTGGCTTGTTGACTAGTTGCTGGGAACCTTGCTGGCATTGTGCCTTCAGCTACTAAATAAAAAAATAAATTAATTGTTAATAATTTACAAAAACAAAGTCATAATTTCATGATAAAAATAATTAAACATATTTAGCATCAATATGTTGGTATAAACAAAGAAAAAAAAACATTTGCTTTTATTATAGTTCTAAAATATGGTGTATACTGAATAATAAAAAAATAAATAATACAGACAATAAAATATAAATGCCTCCTAGTCAATATCAGATGTAATAATTATAGGTAGTATTCATGTACCAACCTAGTAAAACTTGCATTTTTTATTTTTAATTGTAAATTGGTGAATCAAAACAGAAAGGATCGTATTTGACAGTTGTTTACAAACAAACATAAGTGGAACAAATTATAATTGATATGTATATTGAGGTATATATTTACAGCACATGCAATAATTAGTTAATACATAATTCATATTTCATACAATAATGATTGGCACGCGCTGAAACAAATTTGTTGTTTTATTAATGTCTCCCACCTATATTATACTTCACAGTCATAATCATAGCATAAACATAATTAGGTAACACTTTTATTTTCAATATACAGACATAGAATTTTTCTTTTAATTTGTTATATTATGTCTATGACTGTATGGTTAACAAATTGAAAATAAATACTAATATCAATTAAAAAATTATATCCACCTTTTCAGAATTTATTTGAAACTATAATACAATTGTGTAACAAAATTACACTGGCCCCCTCGAAAAAGAAACATTGTGAAATAAATAAATTTAAGTAGATATATTTTTTTTTTTTTATATTTACCTAAATTGAAAAAAAAATAAAAAATATTTGTTCTATTAAAAATATAGGTAATCAGTATTAAACAAATTTAAACATCAATTTAAATGAATTTAGATAATACTTTAGAAAAATACTACTACAATGCAGATAGTATAATATACATTATTCTTGAGATCATTCTATTTGCTTAAGCAAATGTGATCAAACTGATTATTCGTTTTTATTATTAACCTATTTAATTTTTGACAAAAATAAAATATAACTATTTTCAAAGAAACGGTATTAAATATTTATTTAAAGTAAATAAATATATATGAGATACAAATCTTATAATAAATTGAAGGTATTAAGAACCATGTTTAGCAAGGTATTAAATATAAAGGCAAGGTCAGGTTCAGCAACGACATCTGAATCAGGTTTTTCGTTAGAAAGAAATAATTAAGTTAATTACACCTACCTGAAAAAAAGTTTCAATGTTATTTAGTTATGTATTATTTTCAGAGATTCTATTTATCTCAAAATGTAATATATCCTGTATATGTAATGTTATAGTACTGATAAAATGGTGATTGAAAAAGAAAAATTGCCAAAACATTTATTTGACAGTGGGCTTTGACAGCTAGATTATAAATTAACATTTTGTTGATTGCTTGCTAATTATGTATGTTTAATAAATTTTATTAGGTACTTAAAGTTTTTTTGGAAGTACAAAAACAAATTTTTTTTTAATAAGTGTTTTGAAATAGATATAATTTTTTTTTTTTATTGAAAAATTGAAATGAATGTTCTCGTACTTCTAACAGTGTTGACCGCAATAGTCATAGAACAACAACCGAAAACGATAAACTTGAGCATTTGTGCAAATGGTATGATCTGTTTTTCAATAAATAATTAAGCATATAGGGTCCATAGATAATTTTGTCTTCGATAATAAAACATAAATAATAAATCCTCGAAATTAATTTTATTTTTTTTAAATTTATAAAATAACATTTTTGTGATAAACGCATTGATAAAAATAATATTATTATATAACAACAAATCAATGAAAAGGTATGGAAAATGTATTTATTTATTCTTAACAAATTTGTGTTGACCAACAATCAATAACTATTGGACCCTGTTTGTTAAACGCTTACACGTTAACGTATTGAAATATTTACACGAAACCTACATAATATTAATTAGCTTTTGAAATTCAAAAATTATATCGACTGCACACCAAACATACTGTGCCAGAATTGATTTACATCGTGGGTCTGTCGTCTTTGGTATTATTTTAAGTCGTCTGTTCTACACAAGTCTTTAAGTACTTCGGCACTGAGTCACAAGTATTTCGGCATTATTGGAAAAGAAAACGAGAGTTGTATTGGACAATACTGTTGTTTGGCGGTCCGGTTACTTACACGGGTCAAAGTCGACAATTTGAGATTCGTATTAGGTAGGTAGGTAGGTGGTACTGGAGAGCCCGACCGTTTTTGTTTGAAACGAGTAAGGAAATCTGTGTAAAATACGAAAACGTGTCGGTGTACGTACGGCGTTTACGCGCGCGCGCGTAGTGTGTACAGTCACGTGTTCGGTCCGGCTATTGCGCGACGACGATTGGATTGGATTGGATTAGGTACATCACAAAACAATCATGTCGTGTCCGCGGCAGTTCCCACCGGAATCCAGGAATTTAGTTGGGAACTTTGCCGGGCGGACAATACAAAAACGGACAAGAGGCGAATTATTTCCGCGACGCGCAATAACAATAATAATAATTAAATAGGTGTACCCGGTACCGACTGCGACTGCTGCGCAACGATTATAAAATATTACGACGCGATGTCGTTGACCCGGACGACGACGACGACGCGACGATCTTATCGATTTTCGCGTACCCGTTAACACGTCAATCGACAGCGATTACAGCGGTGCTGCTATCATTGCGATATTCGTGACGGCGTGTTTGGCGGTGTACGAAACAGTGCGGAAAAAAATAAAAAAACTTTACTCTACCGCGGAAACGTTCGAGAGATCGGCGCGTTTAAACTCCGGGAGATAATGCCGCGAACGCGACGGGCCCGTATAAATAAAAAAAACAAACAAACAACAAAACGCGTCTTGCTGATCGGGCGAAACCGTTATCGCGGTCTCGGCACAGTGACGACAAACGGATACGGGGGGGACGGCGACGACGACGGGTGTGATAAAAATACAAAGAGAAGAAGAAAAACACGAGCGGAACCTAATGAATTACGTAGCCGCGCGTAGAAACAAAAAAAACCGTCGTTATCTTTTTCGCGGCGGCGGCGACCGTCTCGTTATCTCGCGGCGCTTCGCCCCGAGTCCAGAAAAGAGCTGCTGATAACGACGGCTCGCGCGCGCTATCTCGAGTGGCACCTGTGATATTTCATAACACTGTATCCGTTGTAACTTCGAACCGTTTATTGCCGCGCGCGCCCGAGGATCGAGAAACGTACGCCGCGGCGAACGAACGAACAACGATTAATACACCGTGGCTTACCCATATTTTTAGCGGCGCGTCGATATCAAATGTGCTCGTCGCGTGCCCGGTACGTTATTTCGAGCCGATCGGTTCAGGAGCTCTCCGTGCGGTATTCGCGGGTCCGGTGGAGACGCGTCGTAAGTCCTTCTACCGGCGGCGCCGGAACGTTAATGCATTTGGCACGCGACCGGCGAACGGGTCCGGTATTTATAGACCGTTTACTATACCGAACGCCGACACGGGGAGGAAAAGAACGCGTGTGTGCTTTCAAATAGCAGGGAAATAATTATAAAATAATTTTAAAAAAAAAACACCCCGCGTTAGGGTATGACGTTTTACAGTAGTAACAGCAACGACGATAATATTATGCTCCGCGGCACGAGACGACGAGAGAACGGACGGCGGCTGCGACGGCTGACGCGGGACGACTGGGCACTGGAACGACGGCGGCGTCTGTGATGTGGAGTGTCCGTGACAATAGGAAAAAAAAAAAAGAAACAACCGTTTCGTCCGCGTCGGCGGAGGGGAAACGCGGCAGCGGCGGCGGTGCGAGGGAGGAAGTGGCGTGACCCGAGGATACTCGGTGGCGTGATACCGGGACGGACGTTCCGATTGGTCGAGGGATCCTCGGCGCGACACGCGCACCAGCCGGAAAAATAGACGCGCACACGAGGCGGCGGGCACGTTGTTGAATTTTTGGTATCCTCGGCCGCCGCCGCAAGCGCTGCCACGACGACGATCGCGGCGCACAAGGTCAATAACGCGACGCGAGATCTGCCGGCGGTGACGGGCGACGAGAGCGCAACAGTGTCGTTGTACTCACTGGGTCAGATTTTTGTTTTTGTTTTTCGCGCGTTTATTCGCCGCGACGATAATATCATTGCCATTGTGTTATTTGTTGTTATTCTCGACCGCAAATGAAAAGAATGCGGAAAATAAAACATCCAAAGAGGATGAAAACGATAGTTTTGGTTTTTTTTTCGCCCCCCCCCCCTCCCCCGGCCGTTCCGATGGCGCATCCGCGGAATGAGACCACGTGGGATAATTACTATTATACTCGACGACTAATACTCAAGGATCGGCCGCCGCAGACACTCGTGTCGGTGTTATCTTTAGAACACGCAGAGAATTACTATTTAAAAACGTAATGTTTTAAAAATACCCACTGTAGCCTTCGCAGATAGGCGCCGTTTTTACGAGCGAGAATCTCGAGTGCCCGGGACTGTAGAATTCTCGTTTCCGAGCATTACGAAATACCTGTTCCGTTATCGCGGGATTGAACGACGATGATTTCGTCGTTTTATCCCGCGCGACCATTTATGGACCGGTAATCGACGAGAAAGCCGCCGGAAATGTCCGTAAGTGTTTCGGGTGAAATGTCGCCGGCCGGGAATCCCGCGTCTTCTGTCGCACCCGCGCGAAACGATCGGAGCATTTTTACCGACCGTAAACGCCGGCGTGTTCCGAGAAGGTAAAAACGCGTTTTTTTTTTTGTTCGTAACGAACCAACAGCTTTCCCGTCGAATTCGAAACTGATCTGAAACCCGCTAAACGCTATACGCACCATCCCCGCCGGGACCGATACGAAAAAAACAAACATAAAAATACGTCGGTATCCAATCCCTATCATTGTCGTTATTATTGGTCGCATGGAATGCGTGCGTCTTTTTATTGGCCACACGTTTGTAATATTGTCGTAATAATTGCGCTGCGGTCTCGAGAGAAAAAAAAAAAAAAAAAAAAAAAAACAAAATAATAATAATAAAATAAAAACCTTTATCATTCGAAATTACGCGCAATAACTCGTCGTCGTCGTCGTAACAATTTATTACCTACCGCGTTTTTAAAATAAAATTGGATAAAACATTCGACGGCGATTATCGTTATTATTATTATTATAATATTAAGTATACAATACAACGGGCAACAACTATTATCGTTATTATCGTTATAGTAATACACCGACTTTCGGTTACCGTCGAGTGTAACGCACGGCATAAACAATTATAATATTTTCGTTCACAATACATAGACGCCGGGCCAGACATCTGCATAATGTACTGTACACCTTCCATTTGCAATATTATCGTTACCCACTGTCGATTTCGCGTGAAAGTCGACCTTTTTTTTTTTTTTTTTTTTTTNAAAAAAAAAAAAAAAAAAAACGTTTACGGTTGTATCGATCGGGGCCTGATATTACGCGTCCCCCGACAAGCAAAGCGCGTCCGCTGAATTGTAAACGTGCGTATTTAGTCGTACAATAACGTGTACTTGCTAGTAGTTTTAATCGCCGAAATAACGGTGAAGCCGAAACCATAGAAGAAAAAAAAAAGCGATCTCATCATATTGTCCAGTAAGGCGAGCGAAACACAAAGAGCTACGACCCCCCCCCCCCCCCCCCCCCCCCCGGNCCCCCTCCCCAGCCACCGCGGATTTTTTTTTTTTCATCTTCAACTCTCTACGTCAATTGAATGACGTGTTCCCTGAAATCTGACGCATTTCAATGCATCGCATAATATTTACAATATTATACAGTTCACGGTCACGGGTCGGCGTAAAATGGACTGCGGTAATAGGGTGCAGCCGAGTATGCAATATCAATACGATACGCATAATGCATATTGTGCGTATTATTAATGTTAATTGACAGAAGATATTATCATTATCCGCTAGGGAACGCTGTCCGAAACGTTACTGGTATACACGTCGAGACCTGTTACTGCAATACGTGTTATCTGTTTATCCCTCCTGCAGCAATTCGACAGAAAAAAAAAAACAAAAACAACCCAGACGTATCCGACATTTGTAGTTTTTTAGACAAACCGTCGGAAATCTCGAAAAAATGTTTGTAATAAAATACCGCCCGCATTTCATAAGGAAGTCGCGAACAAATCTGAGCGTTTTTATCCCGAGAATAAAAACATCTCGGTATAACTAACTGTATAATAATATGGGTTCTCCGCTACATTCAGAATCTAAAACTTAACGATGAAATTTTTTAGACCCTTTACGGGTAATTAGAAAACGCCTAAAATGTTCGTTTAAAAATGATTAAATAATCGATTTGTACCGAAATGAAAATTGTTAACAACTGCACTAGACACCGTGTCGACGACGTGTTTATCTTATACAAATTCGTACGTAGATTCATAACACTCATAGACATATATTATCATTTTTTTTTTTTTTAATGTAAACATTATCGGGTCCAAATAAATAAAATAATTATCCTAATCGTGTTAAATACGTTTCGTTTCAAGGTTTTTTTTTCTTTCGAAAACGAACAATCGATAATATTGAAAAAACCAATTAAATAATGTCGTCGATTCATTTTGGATATAATATGCCAGCGATAAGTTATATTAAATGTCTATTTGTCACGAAATGACTTGTTTCTTCTTTTTTTTTTTTTTAATGATTCAACGTTTCTCCGGACGTAGGCGGATAAAATAAACTCGAAAACACATTTATATATGTGTATAACAGAAATACCGATATAAGTATATAAAAAGGACAGTTGAAAAAAAAAAAACTAATAATAACACACCAATAATTCACTAATGGTTCGTTTGGAAATTGCAACTGGGTATAAATGTTGCTGTCAGCGCTGCAGAGCGTTTCATTCGATATCCAATCCGCCGATATTTTATCGATATACAACGGCAATTAAATAAATTGTTACATTATATATTTTATTATTTTGTAAACAGACTGCCGACGCCATATTATCAGGGCTTCGTTGTAGACTAACGCGTCAAAGGCGACCGAACGTAAGAATTGACGTAGTGAACAATGAATATTTTTATAATTACAATTATTATTATTATTTTTCTTTTTTTTTTTTTCTTTAATAGCCGTAGTGCATAGATAATTTTCGACGTCATATTCGATTGATAGGCACGATTATTATTACTATTATTTTCGAATATCCAATGGTCACTGACGAAATAGGTGCTATGCTGTTGATTCCACATAAGAACACACACGGTGTTTACTTAAAGTTGCTGCTCGCTAGTTACTGTTATGACCATTGGGATCCCGAGACAGGAGCGGGGGGAGGGGCGAAGTGATAAGTTGCACGTCCAGGAGGAGTTAGGGGGTCAAAACCCACTAGAAATGTCACCGACAACTGTAACGTGCTTTCGAAATGTTCAATTTATGGAAAATTGACTTTTGCGAACGGGAGGATTAAATATTTAACCCCAAATTATACAACCGAGTGTAAACGAATATTTTATCTGCACGAATTATGCTATAGCTGCCTGAAAATAAAACCGTGGTTTTTCACAAACGATGACGCGTGTTTAAATGTTTAAATGATTATTCGGTGTTAGCTGAAAATGTACAAGACGGTTTACATAAATACAACAGAACAACGTTTAAACCCACTAAAAAAAATAAAAAAAACAAAAAAACGATACACCCAAACAAACAACATAATATTATTCCAGTACAGTTCCAGTTTACGGTACAATAGAGATTAATCCGGTCCTATGAAAATGGAATCTGACCAGACCAGATATTTAAAACAATTTGTTTAACCAGATCCAATCCAATTCGTAAAATATATTTTTTTAACTTAGACCAACTCAAATCAACCTCACAAAGTTCTTCAAATTTTGGATTGGCAGCACGGATTATACATTATATAAAAAAAAAAAACCCCACTTAGACCAGGAAAAATAATATGTTCATTCAGGACCAAGGTCGGATCATCCACAAAAAACACAATGTGGAAAACAAATTTAAAAACTCTGAATTCGGGGAAATGTTTTCAAAATTATCGTGAAATACCGTATTTACCTATTGGTTTTTAAATCGACAACAAAAAAAAAAAAAACTTATACTGTCAGTCTACTCGGTTTTAAACCAGCCCGGCTGATCTCTATACAGTGCAAGTATTAATCCGTATTTAACCACATTGAGTTATTTTCTACTGCGTACGATGTCGGTTAAAAATCGAAATAAAAAAATATTAAAACTTTTTTAATTTCACGTGATAGTATAGCAATAATAAGAAATCGGTGAAAAAAAAAAACAAAACTGGTTACGTTTTTTGGCCTGAAAATCGGTACAAAAAAAAAAAAAACTATAATATAATATTAAAATACTAATAACAAAATGTTATTATGTCATACGGTTTAATAATTTACGGCTTAGAATATTATATTTTACAAAATCTAATTTATGCGAATCCGGTTTTTTAAAAACCTGAATTTGCGTAATCGCCGAGATGATCGCTATTCAAGAAATAATAACAATTTATGTGTTTATCAAACGTGTATAATGCAATTTTTTACAGATAATTTTTTGTTTTAGCAGAGGGCAAAATAGTGAAATATCTGTTCGAAATATTTAAACAAGTATACGTAAAAAAAAAAAAAAATAAAAATAAAAACGTCGTTCGCCGCGAACTTTTTGTACGAACTCAATACTCGCATTACCGATTCGAAATCAAAACGGACAGAAACGCGGGTAAATTATTAATAGGTTTAATTTTAACAAAACGTTACTGCCGAGGCGTCGCGACATCGTTGGTCCTATAGGTGTAGGGAAAAAAAGGGCTTTTTCAACCGACGAATAAACGGGAAAAAATGACGGACGGACAGGGGGGGGGAGGGGAAAGGAAATGCCATAAATTTACACGGACCCCGTTGAAACCTTTGGCACGCGAACCATACACTCCGCACGTGAACAACGGGAAACGGCGATCCGAACCCCCGCTTTCGTCCGCGCGCCGTTAACACACGGTCTATGTCAATAGTCCGGTCCTCGCGGCGACGACGACGACAGTTACTGTCGCGGACGTACACCGACGGCGACGTTGTTTACACGGGCGCGGACGCGCGCGCACGTGTTACTGCCGGTCGCTGGGTATTCGATAGGGTAACGCGGACAACGGTAGGGCGGATTTCGACGGCGTACGGCGGCGGTCAATCGCTCGCTGTCGCACGCGCAGCAGTCTCGCGACGTTGTACGACCGTCGGCCCTACGCGTGCTATACGCGACCGCGTTCGCGGGACATCGTCCGACGGTCGGACTGCACACGCGGGCCCCGTTCGCACGGCGATACACCGCACCGCGTCGTTGCGCGTTTTGTGCGCGGACGTACGCCGCGTAAATAACGAAGACAATTCCGAATCCCGCAGCTAATCGCCGCGACGGCGACAGTCGGCCCGCGGACCGCGGCGCTCGTACGGCCGTAAACGAAGGGGGGGTGGGGGTTACGCCAACGCGCGTACGGTAAATTGCGCCGGAGACGTGAGACGGTGGCGCGCGTTACCGTCGTGGTGCACCGAAAACGCCGGACTTGAAGCCGTGCCGGGGCCGGCAGCGTGAACAGTCCGTCCTACACCACCGTGGCCGTGGGCGTAGGGGCGCGCGGCGCGTTTTTCCGACTGCCGGGAAATCAGTCAATGCGCGCGTGCGGGATTCGACGCGTCCGTTAATCGGTTCAACGTATCGACGGGCGTCCGACGACAATCGTTTGTATCGTTCCGGATCGTCGACAATCGGTACCGGCGTCGGATATTTCGAAAAACGCGTTTTTTTTTTTCGTGTTGTAAATATTTGAAAAAGCCTATAATTCCGCGAACACGTTCAATCGCGACGATCCGCGATTAAAACGCGAATGTATAAATAATATTTGCAGCACCGGGCAATTACCAAAAACAATTTTAATTATTATACGCATAGGTACTTCGATTTTTCCCAAGAACCATAATGATAATATACGCTGCGATTAATTTTTTTTTTTTTTTCGTGCAATTTATGGTAATAAAATACATACACGCACGATTATAATGAAATTTATATTCGATAACAGTAACTAGCGTGAAATCAATTATTTATATTTTGTTTATTATTATTATTATTATTTTTTTTTTTTAATATAATTATTGCAATTATGTAGTAAAAAATAAAAGATAACTCATTACATTTTAACACACGACCGCTACTCTTAAAATGTATACTATGAATCATATATGCCTAGTGCCCGTATATGAATATTCTCAATCTCATCATTCCTCAACAACTTATTGGTATAATACGCGTATGATGATAAAACAAACAGTTTAAACTCTACAGCAATCGTCGCAATTCTATATTATATTATAGTCAACATTAAGTTTATGTATACTATATATATATATATAACTTTACAAGCGATAATTGTATTAGTCATTGAACGTGTTGAGTACACACCTACTTAAAAAATGTAAAATTGTTAATACAAAAAAAAAAAAATAATAATAATAATATATGAAAAATGAATAACTAAATTTTGGCAAAAAAAGTTTATTGGCTATTACGCAGTACGATTGTTGAACTGTTGCATTATATGACATTGTATAGTACGTTGGTAGGTAACCATGACGCTTATGACTGATAAGTATACCGTAACACTAATAAAGTCGATTAGGTTGCTGGATTTAAATAATATTTGGCCCGATAAACGGATAGCTTTTTTCCAAAACGATAGTTTCTCATACAGACGAGTTTAAAAAACAGAAAAAAAAAAAATGCGATTCGCTTCGTTATAAATGCGATGCAATTGTATGCGATTCACGAGAAGTTGGCTGGGAGTGGGGAATTTCGAATATATAACAGACTTCAGACAAATATTATTGTATCCGCGGGAGGGGGGGGGGGTGCGGTCCGTGCGGACACCCTACCTTAGGTTGCCTGTAGTGCCATAGAACGAGATAACTAATACCTGTACACACAGAACATAATGTATGATAGGATTAAAAATGTGTGCTGAATTTTCTTAACAACATTATTATCCTTTTTTGTTAAACTTCCCTCTACCGGTCAATAATAACACTACGTCGCTAACGAATATATAGACGGTCTTAAATTGTATGCATTAGCTTTTTCTAATATTATCGACTCCGCCGAGTTCTCTCTCGTCCTCTCTTTCTCTCTCTCAGCTTTCCGTCCATTTCTTTTTTTCTGTGTCTATCTACGGTTTCGACCTTCAACTTCCGTGGATATCCAAATGAAAATGTTAATATGACGTTCAGGTGGATAATGCCGATTGCGGTTCGAATAATATTAATATTATAGATACAGACGAACATACATTTCGGGTTGGTGAGAAAAACAATATTCATAATCAATATTGAAATTCGACATTCACGCACAATATTATATAATACGTAATTAAACGAGGAGAGATAAATTGTCTGAATGCGAACAAATAGGACCCGTTCAACAATAAAACGGAAACGTTATAAAATTATAGTTTTTAATCTGCAGCAGTCGATAATATTATTAACAGACCGTTTTGGCTTTTTTATAACTATATTTGCAGTAAATCTGATAACCGATTTAACGTATCAATTAAATTTTAATCGGTTCAATACGTATACTATCGTATAATATTACAAAATTAATTATACGGTTTTTGTACCAACTGCAGATAACATTGTAATATTGTATACGTATAAGATGTTTATTGCAAAGAAACTACAGGGAGTACATAGTAAGGAGTACTGCAGTAGCGCAACTGGCGGGGCAAGTTGGCAAAGTGACAGGTTTGGTCCCCGCCGCCCCCGGTCATCGGAGACACAATAAAAATCGAGTACAATACACAAAGTTGTATTATTACATTTTTTTATCATTATTATTATTAATTTTTTTTGTTTTTTTTTTTTTTTTTACATTTTAGAACATTTTTAATTGCTATTATCAACATCTGGGTACGCAACAAGTAAAAGGAGACTGAAAAACGGGCGAAAGTGGAGTACGTCGGATTGTTAATTCAGGCCAGTTTAAATGTTTTCGAGGAGGTCCCGCCGATTATTTTTTGACTTTTGCTCCTCCGACCAATAATTAAACTTTGATCCGCGATAATTTTTTTTTTTTTTATTTTAACATTCAAACACATTCGGCGCAAAAAAACCACCGCTGTACGTATATTATTATAATTTAATATCAAATACTCTAACGGGGCCAATATTAATTTATTTCGTGTGCCCGATTCACAACGAAACAATGGTCGCGGATCGAAATGTTTAAATTCTATTTCGATAAAAAAAAAAAAAAATCGATATTATATACCTATATATGAACATAATATATTTATATTAGGTGTACGAACATGGAAATAAAAAAAAAAAAAATTATACATACGCGTTTACGTATTTGTTTTGCCGGTTATTTTCGCATAATATTATATTAAAGAAAAACAACACATTTTTAATAAACACCGCAATATGTGTGACGATCTGCACGCTACTTTTAAAGGCTATGCCGTGTGAATGATCGAGTCTTATTGTTCAATAATTCGGATTGTTGTAGTCGGTATTATTATTTATTTTTCAACACGTCGAATCGCGTGCGAGTTATCCTGTATGTATTATTATATTATGTAGATACGAGTCGTCGTTTAAATGACATTTGAACGTTAAAAGTTCGACGACAACGTGTACACGACGGCTGTACAGAATATATAGTTGCCTCGTGGTGTTTTTTATTTTTCAAATACGACGAAGTCGAATTTCACAGGTCAGGTTAGGACGCGTACGTGCGGTCAAACACGATAATATTCGGAAATTTACGTATGAAATCCGTGGGCCGTCGTGGTTTCGTTGGTAACGCGTGCAAATCGTACGATTTATTGAAAGATCGTTAATCGGGTAATATGGAGGAAAAAAAAAAAAAAAAAAAGTAAAATTAGCGATATTCAGACTGAAACTGCGAGTATTTTAAATCGAGTTAGTACGCCGATTTTCCCCGGTATAATAAACCGTTCACGGCGATGTGTTTTGTGATGAACAATATTACGGAGGGACAGCGAATACAATTAACTAATGAAAAAATAAAGAGTCGATTTTTTTTTTTTCCTTTACGAAACAAAAACTAACTGAGGAAATCCGGACGGCGGTAAAGTCGACTGTACTGAATAATTCGACCGCTATAATCCGTCCGCTCGTAACAAAATATAATAATTACCTATACTAACCCATACTATTATAAAATAAGTATCTATACACAGGTTTTCATTAAACACTTTTCGTTTACTAGAAAAAAAGCAATTAGTAAAAAACGATCGCCAAATCGATCGTTTTTCTTTTTTTTTTTTTTCGTGTTTAAAACGAGAAAATAACAGGGTGACTAACCGTGAATAGAGTACACCCAACGACAATCGGTTATCTGTGGTCATGAGACACAGCCAGGCCTAGGCGTACGACTAGATAATTATTGTTATTAATTGTCCGCGGTACAACCGGACGGAAATTGAAAACCCTCGAGTATTTCGACGGCTCGGAGCGGCCGCGTCGAGTACACCGCGAGTATGCCGGGGGGGAAGGGAGGGAGGGAGGGATGGGAGAGGTGGGCTACCGACTTGGGTGACAATGACAGCGCGATTGGCTAGAGACAGGCACGACATTATTGTTAGTTGTAGACGGTGCAGTGACTTACCGATCGGTATGAATCTCGGTGTGGATGACGGCAAGTCGAACGGGGCAAACAACGACGTGCGGCGGCGGCGATTATTGTTTTATTAGAACTATATGTATTTGTGTTATGTGCGGCCCGGTACGGTCGGGTAGGTACGGATGTTGGTGAATGCGCGTGTACAAAACACGGGCGGTTCGCACGACCTGCTGAGCGCTGAACTGACTACGGATGTGCAGAGCGGCGGCGGCGTGCGCGATGATGTTTGGCGGATTAATATCGGACGGGCCCGTTATCGCGCGGCGAAATGCCGGGCGCGCACGCGTGCGCGCGTGTCCGGTCAACGGGAGAAAAGGCCGACAACAATAATAACAATAATAACAATTAATATACGTGTGCGTACGCAGGGGAGGGGGGGGAGAAGAACAAGAACAAGAAGAACGAGAACAAGAAGAAGAAGACGACGTATCCTCCCCCCCCTCCCGACGAGAACACCTGTGTACCTATTATACACCGCCGCCGCCGCCTCCCGTCGTCGTCACCACCATCGGCAGCACCGGTTTACGTTTTAAAAGGAAACGGCGGTAGCGGCGGCGGCGGCGGCGATTAGGTCAACGAGAGATAATGGAGATCATCACCATCGCGCGGGGCATACAAGTACGTCCGAACAGTAATAATAATAACGCGTACAGCGGAATACACGCTGTTTCAACGCCGCGATTCAAGGGCGAATCAATGTTAAAAGATTACGCACGATAATCATGGTACAAAGAGGAGAGAAGTCGCTGGTCCGAATTCAACATTGTTATTAACACGATTACAAACGTACGTAGGCAATAAAATATCCCTCGTTCGGTAACACGTCTTGGACGCGGGCACCTGTATTGTGTTCCAATAACGCGGTAACCATAATATTGTTATTATTATTATTATTGTTGTTGTTGTTGTTGTTGTTGTTGTTGTTACTGTTACCGTGCATACGGGTGACGACGACAAGACATAATCGCGGCCGTCGTGATGGTTTAGATGGAGGAAAAAAAAAAAAAACACGAAAAAAAATAAGTGTCAATGACATTTAATAATTTAACGCGTGTCCGATTCGGTCGGTACCGTACCACCACCGCCGCCGCCGCCGCCGCCGGAAAAAATACGCACTAACCTACCCGTTTTTATCCCCCTCCAAAACAACAACAACGAATATTGTCCGAAAACGAACACAACGCGATATGTTATCGACTGCGAAATTATTTGCACCGTATATTTGTATAAAAAAAAAAAAAAAATAATAATAATAATAACTACGCGACAACAATGCCACGGTACCATCAGCGACGACCTTGCCTGCGGCACCGTATCTCCGTCACAACGTTCCAAAACGGTACGGTTGCAAATCGCGACCGCGGGTTTTGTGTTTTTGGAACAATCAAATGTCCGCGGCTACGGAGACGTGAGTTAGGCAGGCCCGCACACAGGAAGGGACGGTTGGGAGGTTCAGCTCGCTCCCCCCCCCCACCACCTCGAAATTTTTTTAATTACAGGTGCACACATATTTATAACATGAAAAAGACCACGAGTGTTCGCGTAACTCTACGCTTTTCCGCAACGACGCACCCACAGTACACTATGCAAAACGCGAAAACTCGACACTGCGCGTTATTACAAAACCATTTACTAATAGGTAATAATAATAGCGACGACAGAGCCCGTATGCGTTCATCAAACAATGTGTAACAGCTGCTCCGGTGCCGACTGAATATTTTTTTACGAAATATCACTGCAGCGCGGCGCCTATAGTTTTGCATTCGAAACGCGTTTTGGCGACAATCAAACCAATCGAATCGGTTTTCCACGAATGTGAAAATAAAAACTATATCCAGCTATATACACGTATACACACGGCTGCCAAGAGTGCGAAAGTTGAGCGCCTACCGCCCCAAAAGCGAAAAGAAAAAGTCACCAATTTAAGTAGAAATGTAAAAAACGGACATACTTCCCGCGACGGGTAGGCCACTTTTGTTGGCGAGAAGTTGGGAAGGTAGGACATAGGCGGGGATTGAGTTCATATCTGTACGCGACGATAAACCATCGCTACCTAACGAAAAACGATTCGGAGCGAGTTTCTTTTATACGTGTACGCACATATTCCCGTTTTTCCCGATTATTATGGAAAAAACCGCAAGGAAAATCAAAAATTGACCCGTCTAAAGAATCAATTAGACGGAATTCCATTTGAGAAAAGCCGCTACACTTGATACATCAAAGCGAGATTTCTGGGGGAATAGTTGCTCTCAGAATAAAAAATTTAACAATAAACATCGCTGTAAAACCAATACGTTCCACGAGGTTAATATCTGTGTAGGTAATATTCACATTTATTTACCTATTCGTTCATCTTCAAAAATCCGGGGGATGGGGGAGGTGTCAACGCATTAATTTGAATAGGATTTTTCCGACGGTATTGACCGTTTTGTTAAACTATTGTTTAACTCGTCATATACGTAGGTAGGGAACAGACTCCCCCAAAGGACGCCCATCGTGTACCTACTCCATCGATTAACAACATTTCGAATGCTATCGCGCTTATTTAAAACACCTACTCACGCCCGCGTGCATTTGTATAGTTTGTAATTGTCGAAATTCGCTTACAACGAATCGTCCGTTGACAAACGTCGACAAGCTAATCAACTAACGCACACAATAGTTCGGGCATGCAAACGACAAATGGTAAAAAAACGTTTCCCGAAGACGGCCGTTATTACAACGTGCGTTACACAACGGATACGAACTGCGATGTACGTGTCCGTCGGTGGCGCGTGCGACGACCGGCGATTTCGTTGCTCGGTTACCTCGGTCGCTGCATTTTCGCCGGAGTGTTCGGCGGTGTTTTTCGCAACCCGCGCACGGCGACTGCGGCCGCGCCTTCGAGATCCGAGCCGTTGTTCGCCGGGGCCGTATTCTTTGCGCTGTTGTCTCGGATTTTTGACGGTGAAGCGAACCGGCCCGCGGGCGGTTTCCGTTTCTATTGCACGGACGAGGACACTATCGATATTTCAATTTTCCAACGAAATACGCCGAGCGAATGTAAATCCTAAGTCTAGGAAACGTTTAAATGCTCACCGTTGATTGGTTGTGTTAACCGGCTGCCGTTTTAAACGTTTAATCGCATGTCAAAATGGAATTAAACGAAAATGCTGGTGCGCGTAGAAAATTGTCAGACACGGGGCGCGAGACGAGAACGAGGATAACAACGAAGAAACGCGGTTGTTTAAAGGCAATAAATACGAAAATATTTTTTAACTGTCAATACTCAATGGTTCGGGTTCGAGCCCCCTACCTCTCCTCTTGATCATCGCACCCGCACGAGAACACGAGTATGTTCGGCAAAATTATTTTCGTATCTAACTGACTAACTGTTCACCGGTATTTCGGTTGAATAAACAGGCGTTTAATCAAACACAGAATGGCCAGTCTTTCACGAAAATAGCAATGCGATCACACTCACAATATTACTTTAGGTTTAGTGTCAGCTGAACAAACACAATTCAATTTCAGGTATAGACTCCGCCAGAAAACCACTTAAAAAAAACATTTTAACAATAGGTAACAGAAAAATTCGAATGATTCCGTTTTTATCGATATTTTTAAACGTGCCCGATAATCGCGAAAAAAAAAAACCTACCTAAATCGATTTCCACACAAACATACACGTTGCCATATATACACGATGACGTATAACCAACACGACGATTGACAGTCACGAATAAAAATATTAACGAGTTGTGGAAAAACACGCGGTTAACGGGGGGGNGGGGGGGGGGGGGGGGGAAACTGTTAGTCATGAACGAAAATATTGTACGAACAAGTAGCGCTATCGAGTTTCATTCGAGTTTCATTCGAGTTTCGCCCGAATAACAAGGTACCGTAGTTTATATTGGTACCCGTACATTTCGTTATCCCATCGGGACACGGGACGATTGTCCGGGAGGAAATACGAGGGGGGAGGGAGGAGGGGTGGCTAAGCGCGTCTTCGAATGTCGGAATACGGTAAACAACGAGAAAACCGGGGGAAAAAAACAAACAACGAATGGCATAATATCCAATAAACGATAACGGCGCGTGGTCGCGCGGACGGAGCGCGTAATATCTCGTCGGTCGGGCAGTGTTTTCGCCATTTACAAAAACGCAGTGTCAAAACGTACGCGGTTCTATTGGGGGCATTGAAAATCTACGGGGGGGGGGGAAACGCCCGCCGTCCCGTAGCCCGAAAATATCGCGCGTTAATATTTCGTTTCGCTATAGATAATGTACACGAAAAACGGCGGATTGTTCAGACGGGAATTCGGGAACGGAGCCTTTTTTTCTTTTTTTTTTTTTTTTCCTCGGTTAACACCACGCTCGAACGCGATGTCGGTTACGCGCTGGTTACCGCGAGTGTTGTGACCGCGATTGATCGCCGTCCCGACGCGAATCGCGTCGAGTTCGTTATTGATACCGCAAGTGTAAAGCAAGCGTTTCATATTCGCAAAACGGAGTCAATATCGGCGCAATATTCTCCAAAGTGCGGCGTACGCAAACGCAAACGCAAACGCAAAAAAAACCGCGCGATAAAACCGGATACGAACAGACGGACGGCAGGGAGCGCATTCAACGAATCGAACCCTGTCGAAACACATTCGTGTCGGCGACTTTTGGCGCGAAACATAGTCCGCCGGGTTATTACGATCGACCGGGCCGGACAACCTGCGGATCCGTCGATAACGGGACCGTCCGGTTGGGCGTACGTCCCGCCGTCGCCCCCCGCAGCGGAAACGCTACGCGCCGGCCAATCCGACGGACTCCGGAACAAACACGGGTGAAAACGCGCGGGATTCGCGCCGAAAAATAATATCGAAAAACCCGGGGTGTTTTTCGCGGTTTCGCGTTTCCGCCGCGGCGCCGTTATCGGCGTAAAGACCTTCGGCGTTGTAAAAATATCAATAACAATGCCGTTATCGTCGCGCCCCGGAACGCGGAGGTCAGAAAAATCACAATAGACGCGCGGACGCGGGGAGGACGTGTGCGCAGCGCGTTGCCGCGGACAGATAAGAATACGAAAAAAAAAAACTACTGTAATAATGACTAATGACGAGTTATCGCGGTCGTTTTACACCGCCGTCGATACGAGCGTTTTTTTTTTTTTTCCCTTCAAATATTCTTATCACTCTTTTCGGTAATATCACCGCGGTTTACAATGCGTGCAATATAAATGTGAACAGCGTGAAACAACAGAGCGGCGCGGTTCGGCGCAATATCCCGTATATGGGTACTCGAGAAGAACTCTCCTCTGCATTGCCGAGGGATATAAAAACGCAGAGGAAAAATAATAAGAAAAAAAAAAACAACACCGCGGCGCCACAAGTATGTGGGTAGGTGGGCAATAACAATAATAATAATAATTATAATAGGGCACTCGACGGCGGCAATAAAACCGGAAAACCGATCGATTTCGGAATTCGGAGATAACCGAACACGTGCCGAGCGAAGTGACGACGACGTTGTTATTACGTATTATTTTTTCGTTTTTTTTTTTATTTTTCCGGTGAACCGCCGGGAAGTGCGACGGCGAGGCCCTCGGGCCGCCCGCCGCCACACGTCGCTCACGTGTAATAGCCGCCGCCGCCGCCGCAGCCGTCGTAAACACCGGCGGATCGGAAGGCGCGCGCACGCGCGCCGGCAATTACGTCCGCGGCCGGAACGTATGGAATAATAATAATAATAATAACGGCGACGGGATAATAAAACGGACCGCGCCGACCGACGGGCGACCCGTCGACAACGTCAATCGTTTTCGATCCCGGTCGCGCCGCGGCGGGGAACGCGACATCGCCGTCGTCGTCCGTGTTCGGGCAGCGGGCGGGCGACGCGTTCCGGGGTGACTGGCGGCGGGTCGGCCGTACGACCCCGACGGCCGGGTATAAATATTGCGGTGTACTCACGTGTGCAATACGCAATCGTTTGACGAAAACGGTTTCCGGCGAGTGTCCGGCGTGCGGTACGGGGCGTACGTGGTGGCGCCGGCGAACGCGCTGTAAAACTATCAATTTACAACGCGCCGGTGTTGTCGTACGCCGCGTTTGTTTCGCCCGAGTAAAACGGAAAAACCGTGCCGTGCGACAAATTGAACGCCGACCGCGACTGTCGCGTCGTCAACGCTGTGCAAACAAAACGGTCGTGTCGGGCGGCTGAACGAGACGCGTGCGGAACGTACACGTACCGTCGTGCGATGTGTGAAACTGAATGAATCCGGCGCACGCTATTGTTAAATAAGCAGACGTCCAGGCCGAGCGGATTGGGCGTTACGAGGAGAAAAAAAAAAAAAATAAAACGTATATAATAAAATATTATCGGCGGCCGTTTTTTTTTTTTCTTTCTGCTACTACTGCTCCGCGTCACTACACTTCAACAGATAATATTAACGTTATTATCGCTGTAATAATAATAATATCCTCTTTCTACCGCAGCGACGTTTCGCTATCGGCGCGGTTATCGTAACCCGGCTCCACGTGCGTCGTGCAATAGGTAGGTACCCATGGCTAAATATACAGTCGTGATCGCGACTGTTTATTCCATAGCTTTTCATGGAGTGAAAACTCAGCCGGCAGCGATATCGTTTATTTATTGCCGGTCGGATTGAAATAAAACGGGAATCGCTGCCAGTGGCGGCCATTGTCACCGTGTATCACGGAGCTGTTGTCATACCCGTACGTTCGGCCACGGGCTGAAAGGTACATAACCCCGCACCCGCCGTCGACGATCTACCGATATTCATTCTCCGCCGTGTATAATATCCGTTTAATGATTACGGTTACGGGCACGCGAGATAACGGGTATCGCGCGACGGTAGATAACAACGTTGGTGTGATAACGATAGTGGCATCAGTAACGACCGCGGTCGTCGATATCTACAACCGTGATAATAACGCGATAATAGCTTAACGCGCGCTCGTGCGCGACAATGTCTGGCGTTTAGTCCGTACGGTTTCTCTGTTCTTTTTTTTCTCTCATCACTCCGCTCGTTCCGTTCCCGGCACGCGGTTTTCTTTTTTTTTCGGTAACTGTGCGCGCGTTATAACGTTTTACAACTGCCGCGGAGATCGGCGCACGACCATGGTTGGCGGGGGGGGGGGGGTGGCAGGGAGGAGATAAACGTGCGCCGGCGCGGGCGGCGTGCGATTTCGCGTCCGACGGAACCGTTCGGCATCGCTCCGGTCGCCAATGTGTCGCCGCGCCGCCCGAGATCAGCTGACAACGGATTTTTCTACTTTTAATTTTTCCCCCGCACACGTTTCACGTTTGTTTTTTTTTTTCCCCCCGTCTCTACCGTTTTCCTCCGGACGCATTATCTGGTTACAATTATTATTCGATTGTCGTCATTATTTGCGGTGTTGGTAGCGCAGTAACCGCCGCACTCGACAAATAACGGTGGGCGTGTATTGTATCCGTTGTCGACCGCCGTTTTACGTGGCGCTGTACAATATTCAGGCGGCACCTAAACGCCAACGGGGTTTGGGGGGGAAAAAAAAAAACCCGAGGAATAAAACAACAAAACGGGCCACGGACGAATCACCCGATAAACGGATTCGTAGTTTTCGGCGGTTATTTTTGTTTCGTATCGGTAAATGGTTTACGTACATGACGCCGTGACGGATAAAATACAATTGCCCGTGCTGGCAATGTTGTTTTTTTCCCTTCAGTTCTTTTAATATCGCCATTCTAATTGTTTACTGTGCGAGATGGCCTGCGGACGCAGAAAAATAAAAACATTATGTTTGGTACTTTTACAATTATTTCCAACGAAAATGGGTTTTTTGTATTTTTTTAGAATTTTGAATCGAGTACGTCTTTTTTCGTCAGACTGTACATTCGTGCAAAAGTGTTGTAGCGGTTAGCTCATTCCCTATCTACTCTGGCCAGCGTTGGGTTGCGTAGAAACACATCCTGCGAAAATGCTTCCATAAAACGGCGAGAGAGATCGTTTAGTATAAAATTTGTTCTATACAAAAGGTGCCTGCTGTGTTCCTTCGTTTTTCGAATACAAGCGAATATAAATCATTCGGAATGCGGCAAAATAAAGAAGAAAAAAAAGAGATCTACACTCCATCGCCGATTATATTACACTCGCAGTATAGTTTTTATTGATAATGACACCCGCAGTGTTTATTGTTACGGTTTGAAAGAAAAACAAATTATTCGTAAATTTACCGTACAGGTAAATACACTACGATTATTATGAGTATTCGTATACATAATTGCATGAGCGTACTCACGGGTGGTGGTCCGAGGGGGTTTCGTGGGGTTTAATCCCCAGTGGCCGTATTCATTTTGATTCGGAGCGTAGCGAGGGATCTATTGGTTTTACAATGATGATGTTTCTATTTTCTGTCCAAACAACTTGTTGATGGACAACATTTCTCTAGTTGGTGCATTATAGAGATCGTTTATTGGTTTTCCGAGGGATTTTCATATTAATTGGGAAAAACCAAAAGACAAAAAATACGATTTTATTATTTACTATTTCTAAGATAATATAATACAACCAAAAATCTTTGACTAAATTTCAATAATAGCATATTTTCCGAAAGAAAATTGTATCTAGTTTGTAAATAAGCACGTATTTGTTTGATGTTCCGTATAGTTTTTCCTGATAGTTACAAAAAACCGGGAAAACCCGTAGAACTTACGGCAGAGTGTACGGTATTTGGGCTTTTCGTTGTTGTTCGGTTAAAAATTATTGTACGGACCTGTAGTTTTCACAGAATACCTATATTGGCCTTTTTTAGACGTGGTAACATTTTCAAATTACAATTTTAACGTCTTTTTTAAAAAAATTTGATTGTACCAGGTATTTGTGTACAGCTAAATACATAATTTGGGCTTCTGAATAGATATCAGTACATAAGCTCCATGCACGGTGGGTCAGGGGCGCCTCCCATGAGATTTGTGAGGCATGATTTACAAATCGACAAATGAACTGAGGAAAATAAACGTTTTTATTGATGTTGATAAAAACAGATAACTATTCTATAGTGTTAAATTTAATTACATAGATTATAAGAAGAAATAAATTTAGAATTGGTTGCAACCCAATCAATTGACAATTCCCAAATGCGGAGAAATACGAATTTGATAAATAAAAAAAAAAAAAGTGGTACTTTTTAATATTGTTGGCTTATATCTTGTGATAAAATAAAACATTAAATATGAATAAGTACGTGTATTATATATTTATATCAATAATAATAAAGCAAAAGTTTTTTTTTCGGGGGGGGGGGGGTTT
>CABPRJ010000500.1:37761-251825 GCA_902439185.1 Cinara cedri
GGGGGGGGGGGGGTGAACCTAATTGTTTTATAACAGTTTTTATTTTATAAATCATTCTTTTTATATATAAATAAGTAATATTATATATAATTTGAATGGAGAAAAACTCATAGGGGATATATTCCCCTCACCCCTTCCCCCGATAAGTCTTATCTATATAATTTCATCCAAAAATTGAATATTGGAACTATGTGTTTTATGGTTAGCCATCGAGAATAACAAAAATATTATCTATATATATATATATATATTAAATAACGTGTCTTGACTGACTGATTCATAATCGCCTAGCCCAAACCACTGGACGTAATCGGCTGAAATTTGGCACACAGATAGATATTATGACGTATGCTTACGTTAAGAAAGGATTTTTGAAAATTCAACCCCTAAGTGAGTAAAATAGGGGTTTTTAGGTATATTTGGTATGAATATCTAATTGCTTATTTATTTATTTTTGTTTATGCAAGAGTAACCTTGGTGTTACGGAAAAGAAAACCATTAAAATTATTATTATTACTATTATTTACACTATTCGTTTATATTAGTTTCACAATAGAACATAAATAGTCTGCCGAAGGTGGACTATCCACTTTCAACATAGATATTTGGTTTTATTCATTTCTGACACGGCCAAAACTAAAAATTAATGTGGGTAAAATAATAATAATGTAAATTTGGCAAGGGCAACGCCGGGCGTGGGACAGCTAGTAATAATACAATTGCAATACTTTAATTTGCCTAACTTATTATGTATAAAAGCCGTTTGTTGTTAATTATGTAAAATAAATAATTATTTTTAAGCGACATTAAAAGACAATATATTTATGTATCACAACCTCTATCTACCAATTATTGACACATCTTCGCAAAGTTGCAGGACATCTCTCCTGGTTCCGGATAATTATTATTCTTAAACATTGTTATAAAATAAAATTATAGACAAAAACTCGAGAAATAATATATTATTATTCGTTCTAATATTTTAGTAAATATACGCGCGTGGTACAGTTCTATAATATAATAAACAAAATAAAAATAATAATGTTTTGTTATTATGTTCGTATAATTATTTTAGGTTACAAGCTTTTAAAATGAAGTTATAAAATATAATAAGTCCTCAAGAAAATCACAATAAATTCAACGATAAACGATTACCCTGTATATTTTATTACGATATCTGTTTACACGATAATGTGTTCATATGTCACACTCTATACGGTAATGCATTCTATATCGGCTATATCGAAATGAAAACAAAACTATAGTTGATTATAGTATAGGTAATATCATTCACAACGAGTTATTATTCAATACGTGATTAGAAAATTAATAGATATACTATTTCAATCGAGACGTCATACTTAATAATAATCAGAATGAAAAAAAATTAACAGCGAACAATTTTCCCCCACTTATTTCGCAGCATAGCAATATTTGTCGTAAGGCAATAAGTAATCGAATGCTGTTATACTAAATACAAAAAAAAAAAAAAGGAGTAATTAGGCATACAAATATAAGGGGGGGGGCGGTGAGGATTGAATAATTGAAACATCCAAAAGACACATTCTTATTGACACAATAAGAATGTATTTTATTGATAAAAATACAATACATACAAGATAAACAGTTTTATTACCAATCCTTGGAAGGATTGTATAATATGTAGGAGTGTTCTAAGCTAAACAACACTTATAAAAACATCGTGAAATTCATTTCATTCGTCGGTTTTTCTAGACGTGGAGAAATTTTCAGACCATTTGGATGATTTTTGATCTATTTTTAGTATTTAGTCATTTGACATTTTCTTGTTTTTCTAATCTTTTAGTTTTTATTTATGATGAAATTGTTTAGCTAAACAGAATTATAAAAAAATCGAATACGAAATTAATTATTATAAGTTGAACTTAGTGGTAAAATAAAGGTGAGCGTAATGCAATAGTTTTTTTTTATATATATATATATATTCGGTTTGATATTAATTTTTAACAAAAATCGTACAAATTACGATATTTGAATACATGCATAACATTCACTCAAAATCGTTTTTCGTAAGTAATGGTTTATTTATAAATTAAATAGCTTTTTGTATTTTACCTTCCCGACTTAATACTTTCAACAATGATACACCAAATATCAGTATCAGCTCTTTATTGTGTTTTGATATACATCATAGGTAATAGCATAGCATAGGTATTGACGTATTGTACGAATAATTATAATTATGTATAGTGTACACCTACGACTTACCTAATACTTATGTTTAAGAGGACATTATACCCGCATCTACTGTAGTCTCAGTCCAACTACCGTGTAATATACAAAAACAACGCTTATGCAGAATAAGTAAAACTAGTTCAATTTTGAATTTAGAATAAAAGTACCTATTATGACACTTATAGTGAACAATATTTCGGAGAGAATGTCATTGGTGTTTTTTGAATTATTAACTATTAAAAAAAATAAAGGTTTTTGTAACTTCTATATATCGAGCTGTATATTTTAAATAATATAAAAACCTTATGAGTGTTATGACATTCTCTTTCAAAATATTATTCTCTATAAATTTTATAATAGGTACTTTTTCTTTAAAATCAAAATTAAACTAGTTTTACTTATTCTGCGTAAGAATTGTTTTTGTATGTTACCCGATAATCAGACTGAGGCAGTAGATGCGGGTATAAGTTATATAACGCCCTCTTAATACGATTTATAACTATTAATTTTTTATTAAATTTCGAAAAAAATTTAAATAGAAAATTGGGCAATTTATAAATAAGTAAATACAATTATAATTTTACTTCTGTAAACGTAAAATATTAAAAATTGCTTATTATTATTATTTTTTAAGATAATTATTTTCTTAATTGCAGCAAAATAATAATTTTAATACGAATGCAAACCAATTTAACCAAAACCTATCATGACTTAATCTAACATAACCTTGAATCATGATTAACAATCATGATATTGGGAAATTCTATAGAATCATCGTATTGAAAATATTCTAATATATTTTACTTTTAACCAAAAAACAGGCAAAAACACACCCAAACGTAAATTATTTAAGTATTAAATTATATACTTTAATGTTACACATTTCCTTCATAACTGAGCGTGATATGATATAATATGTAATAGATGAAAATTGTTAAGTTTGACCTTAAGAATTTATTAAGTATGACGCCTAATGATGAATAAACAAAAACAAAAAAACCCGTTATACAAGAAATTATGAATATGTAAGCACGATTAATTAATTTAATACATTGTTATTGAATACAAATTATTAATGGGCCCGGAACTTGATGACCTGCTCGTCGTACATTATTTTTCTGACACCCGGTGTCGTTTTCGCGAGGCACGAGGCACGAGGTGTAGAATTATAGACGTTTAACAAAAAAATGCAAATATATATTCAAAAAGACGGACATACTTTGCACGATAGGTAGGCCACTGTTGTAGATGAGAAGTTGAGAATGTAGTATATAAAGGGAAATTCAATGTATATTTGTACATAACGATTATTAATCTTTGCTAACAAAAAACGATTTTTGGCTGAGTATGTTTATATTATACGCGTTTGTTAAGATTCGAAATTAAAATTCTTGTAAAAAAAAAATACTACATGGGACTCAATTATTTCTAACTGACCACTAATTGCAACTTATAATGAACCTCCTGTTTGGTCTAATAATTGTATCCACAAGTACCTATCAAATAAAAATGACATAAAAAACTAGCAAAAATTAAATTGTCTATAAATAGCACAACAATGGCTAAAATGAATTTAAAATTTTACCACGCCTGAAAAAACAAATACAGGTTTTTTTTTGGTCAAAATTTATAATCCACGAATATTTTAAACTGAATTACAATAAAAAAACAAAATCGAAAATAATAAAAGCATAATTTTCGTAACATTTTCCATTTTCCTTACTTTTTTTTACCGGTTTTTCCCAATTATTATGAAAATTGATTGGAAAATCAAAAAATGACTTACTAAAAAAAAAAAAAAATGCTACTCTTGATACAAAAAAAATCAGAACAAGATTTCTGGCAGAATTCTTGCATACTGTATAAAAAAAGAATAAATATCATTGTAAAACAAATACATTCCCGCTCCACTTAGAATCTAAAAGTAAAAAAATACACCATTATTGATAAAATTACTTTTCAACCAAGAAATGCCGAAAAATAGAAACATGGCATTTGTAATTTATAAATACCATTAAATTCTGCGTGATCTAAGTTAAATGTCTATAAAGGCAAGTTTCGAATGTAAGCATTAATAAAAAGATACAAATGCATAATTATGAATATAATATTATTGTTTAATAGTTTTGAAGGTCTGAAAAATGTGAATAAGAATAAAAAAACTCTCAATCGATTACAAACGATCTGACCGTTTGCAGGAATAAGGAAGTTAGTATATAAGTTCCACTATGAAGGTTTTAGCTTAAGTTATTATAATATAAGGATGTCGAGATATTAAAATTTCCCAAATGCTTGGGTGGGTTGAGGTGTTTTATACATATATCTAGGGGTGGTACTAGGAGGAGGTATGGGGGGGGGGGTATGAGAAAAATTAATTTTTAGTCGGCAGTTATAAAAAAATCTTACGTTAAAAAGGCCGATAAGTAAAAGAAAAAAAATCATACGATAAAAATTCGTCAAATTATCCTCATCAATAACATCAATAATTGCTGGCGCCGACCCTGCATATATAACGGTAATATATTTTTTAAATATGTTTATAATTAGGGCAGATATTTATAATATGCCCGAAAACCTTTAAATATACATGTAGTGTAATTACGTTCCCAAGCAGGTAATATTAAATATTATAGTTGGGTAACTTTATTGAATAAGAATTTGGTATTCGGGAGGTGATACAATCATTAGGATAATTTTCAGGTTTTCTATGTGTATGTGCGCAATAAAAATTGATTTCTTTAAATATTTAAGTTGAATAAGTTAGTTGGTTAAGTAGTTAAATAGTTAATTAGTTATAACCAATGTTATTTTAATTTTTTTGATTGTATATTTCTTCGATGTGAAAATAAAGTAATACAATTGCATTAACAATAAATAAAACTCTATAAATATAATGTCCTATACATAGGGTAGGGGGGTTAGGGGTCTACAACATTCTTAATCTTAGCTATAGCTAAAAAAAAATAGTAATGAGGGACAAGGGGGTAACAACATTCAAAACCCCCCCGGCTACGCCAAACAGTAGTTTGTGTATACAATACGTATATACTGTAAGTGCGTCGTAATGCACATAATTTTAGTTTTTACGGTTTCTAACCGATTTCAAAGTTATCGTACCTAATGCATATTGTAACCTGCATGTGTATAGTTGTTATATTCGTTTAACCCTTGAGTGAACACTGAACATACACAATTTTAAATATCATAGGTATACGAAATATTTTGAGGTTAGGTTTAAGGTGATTTAAATGTCATTATTAATAAAACGGTTTTAACACTAATGTAATATAACTGGGGAGCTATCATAACATAGCTGTAAAGGTTAATTAATAATTTATTTATTTATTCAAATATATAATAAAGATTATTATACGTGTTATAAAGTGCGCACGGGATCCAAGTGCACAGAAATAATATTATTTTAATGTTATCATTGATAAAATACCTTTATGCAATTATTATTACTTATTTACCTATGAATGATGCTTAACTATTATTATTATTTTGTGTACACACAATATTTTAGATTGCGAGCGTAGCGAGGGAGCTATTGGTTTTACAATGCTGTTTATTTCTTTGTTTTAGTCTGTGGACACGTTTTTTCCTAGTAAACTTGCTCTGATTTTTACGTATAACAACTTTTCTGAAAGCTTAAGTTGTAGTAGATGGTATTTTAGAGTGATCATTTTTTGATTTTCGATGCCCTTTTTTAAATAAAAGCACTTAAGTGGGAATAAACGTACAATTTCACGATTCAATTATTTTATAAAAATACGGAAGACGTTTTTTACTAGGAAAAACGATTTAATCGAAAAATCACGAGACACCTTTTTGATTTAATTTCTTACGGTTTCATCGCCAGACTTTTTGAGTCAATTTTGAGATTTTAAAGAATTTAAATTTTGGGGTTTTTTTTTTGTTGTAATTCGGTTATAAATCAAATTTAAACGAAAAACGCAAAAAAAAAAAAAAATGACAGCACTTCTAATTAGGTACTACCGTACTACGTTCAGAATCGTCTTTCGTCAAGCAATAGTTTATCGTTGCTTACAGATATAAATGAAATAACTTTATGTATCCTACCTTCCCAACTTCTCATTTACAACAGTGGCCGCTCCTATTCGCAGTATCAGCTCTTTTTTATTATCATTGTTTTTTTATAATCTAGAAAATATGTACAATTTAAACGTGTAAAATATTTTTGGCAAATACTCTGTAATTAATATTTTTATTTTCTTTTAGCAATTTACTAAATCTATGTTCTGGTAGTAATTTCTTATAATATTAATATACGAAACGGTTTTTTTTTGTTTTTGTAATTTCTTGTGACAAATTTAAAATTTAAAATTTAAATATTTCCGCTATAATATTATTCAAATATTTCCCCAGCGCCATAAGCTATTGCAGTATTGATTAAATATTATAATAATATTTATATAAAGAAATCGCAATTTTCCAAACGATATCTGTAATTATCCGTATTAAGTAAAAATGATAAAATATCGTCCAATAATTTTAATCAATATACATTTTAGTCTTTTAATATTAGATGGCTACCTATAATTTATTTATTATTTCATTTAAGTTTAACATTTATTATAAAAACGTTAACATATTATAATATGATCGATATTCGGTATGAACAGGTACTTCGGAAAATGTAAATAATTCGATTTAATTATCGAATATATTATAGTGTGTACTGTTTACTTAATTGTACGCACTTAATTTATAATATATTAACTAATAAAATTTGACTTGTAATAGAGAAGCTATATGCGGCAGTGTGTCATCTATAATTATATAATCGTAGACATGTTTTAAACGGACCGACCTTGATAAATATTATCAAATAATTCAAGTGCTACAGAGTGCAAGATATATTCTATGAAATAATAATGATAATATTGTTATTATACTTATATGGTTACATTATAATTCTGAACATAATTGACCCATACAATAAATTTTTTTATACAAGCACGTACTTGTATTGAAATGCGTTAAAAATTCTGAAAATTTTTAGAGTATATACGAATACGATTATTATTAATTGTAACGATATAATATTGATTGGAAATTCAATTCTTGATACAAAAATTTGTTGTATGTATAATAACATATACTATTATACTTATTGTGAATTTAGTGTAGGCACCTGCTTATAAACACCTGGAATATATACTCGTACAAAATCTGGAACGGACAAATCTGAAATCTTTTAGTGTTTTATGGAGATTTTACTGAACCGTACAAACTGAGAATATACGATTCTGAAAAGCAGAAATTATGAATTTCAATAAAATTATAATTTTCGATAGTTCAGGAAGTTGATATCTAAAATTCATCAGTGGTGGATCCAGAGTTGAATTTTTGGGGGGCTTACCTAAAAGAATGACTGTTAAGTGCTAAGCAAAAAAAAAAAAAGTGGTGATCCGCTTGTTATAGATGGGAAGTTAAGATCGTAGGACATATAAGGTTATTTAATTTATATTGGTAAGTACTGATAAACCATTGCTAACTGGTTTTTGATTGGAGTAAGAGAGTAAGATTCATAAAAGTTGAGAATTGCTGGACTATAAATAGTATAATATAGTAACAGCAATGGGTGTCCCTATATATTGTAAAAATTATCTAATTCAAAATATCTGTACAAAATATATAGTTAAAAGGACGTCAGAGGGATAAAACTATATAAGATGACCTTGACTGGCATATATATAAAATAGATAATGAATGATTAAAGAAGCGATTCGTAATTACCTACTACCTACTGAGAAGGAAAGTGAATAAAAGAAACAGACTAAGTGGGACTGTGAGATAGAGAGAGAGAGAGAGAGATAGTATTAAGAATATATTACGACGAAACTAAAATTGTTGTACTGTAAAGAAGTGTTGAAAATTAAAAATATTTCAAAATATAAAACTTCTTGACAGTTGAATACAATTGTATGTTTTGACTTGAAAAAATATACACTTATATGATGATTCAATCGTTCGATAGACATTATTAAACATTTAAAATACGTTGGGACTGTTTGTTTAATTTTACTCGAGGGCTCACACAGAGTTCCAATCATCCCTCCCCCTCCCGAACCCACGTATACTGCAATGATGTGTATTGTAAAGATTTTTGTTATAAGACGCTAGTGGCTAAATTAAGTTTATTGGCAAGAAGTCGGTATTTTTCAAAGGCATGCAACAGGTAAAAACAAAAAACTGTTTTAGATTTTGTACGTAATGAGAAATGTTTTCGTTTTACTATACAATGTGTGCTATGTTTTTATTTTATTTTTTTTCTACAAACAACGTTTTTATCATAAAAAGCATAATCGAAAATAAATAATACATTATTTCCATACATTTTTTTATTTTTTCCCAATAGAAAACTACATGGAAGATCAAAAAAGTGATATGCCCAATTCACTTACTAGATACCATTTTATTGCAGAAAAGATGTTACACTTAAAAATTGAAGCCGGATTTCTGGTAGAAAAGTTGTTTAAACATAAAAAAAAAAGCATACGCATAATATAGTAAATCGATACATTCTTCCCTACACTCAGAATCTAATATTACTAAGTTAATAATTTCGGTTATTAAAAATATTATGTACTATTTTTTTTATAGGCAATAATAATATTTATTAATCTGTGACATTTGTGTCGTCTATAGTAGGTATAACTAGGTTAAAGTATCCACTGATGATGAATGCAGATAACTGTAGAGATGTGATGAATTGTTCGATTTTCGAACTGAAAATTGCGAATACTCGAACCGGACCAAATACCCAATAGTGTGGTTCGAAAATTATTCGATGCCGATTCTCTGTGATCACTTATACGATGGTGGGACAGAGTGGCATTGTTACGAAAAAGGAAAATTCTATTCTTTTCGCATTTATGGGTCTCATAATCGAAAATTACGGAGCCGAGCAGTTTGAGAACCTAGGTTTTTGACCTAACCTAACTTTTTTACTTTTTTAATGTTCAATTTCGAGTTCGATAAAGTGTTTTAAAAGTTCGGTTCACGTTCGAATAAAAATGTGTAGTTTCGGTTCGGTTTGGGTTCGTTAGTTTTAAGGAAAGTTCGGTTTGGTTCAACCTTAAAAATTAGGGTTCGTAACATCTCTACAGTGATAAGTGACAACGGTAACTACACACAAAAAGGAGCAAACTGTGATCTGCAGTCATGTAAAAATTAATATATGTTTTATTAGTGCAATATATTATGTAAAAACGTAAAATATTGAATAGTAATAAATTATTAGTCGTTTCTCTATACGGTTTAATAAGTCTAACCTATGTGGTTTATTTAAAAACATTTCTTTATCTTTTAAAAAATAATAATAAACATTATATTATTAACATTAATATTATAATATACAGACGAAGATAATTTATTTATTTATGTGTATAGTTCGACCTGACCCGACTGACATTGAGAAATATAATAATGTGTACATCGACGATGTCTCCTATCTTTTAAAAGTCCGTTCGATATCTATACAAAAATTGTTATGTTTATAATTTAAAGTTTAAGATTAAAATCGTAAAAGGTCGTAATATTGCGTACACTTTGTTTAACCTATACAATTAAAATATAATTTATTTTGTAGTATTTATACACATTTCGAAATAAAATTATAACTGGTAGGTACGACAAATTTTGCAAAATAGTCAACATTATATGAAGGATGGAGTCGTATGGCCAGTAACAGGGGCCTGGGAGTGAAGCCGTGCTGGAGACTTGTAAAAAAATAATGTTTAGACATATTCATCTGAACTAACTTCTCTTGTATCCTTATTCCCTTAGTATATTGAATATATTTTCCCTTCTCCTGTATCTACCCTACACCTGTATCCTACTGGACGAGCTTTGACCAGCAGTTAATTTATATCATATATTACAGAGAGATGTTCATGAAAGATATAATAATAATGTATTAATATTATCATATCTATAGCCTTATGTTATCAATGTTTAGTATCAATACTTTTGGTAACTGGCCACAGTTAATATGTATCTAATAACCATGGTAACCGGTTGCTAGACCCATTCTCATATTTTTTTTTTTTTTTTATCAATTGTTAAAAACCATGAACGATAAATATAAAAACATATTATCTAAGTTCATGAGAAAAACTGACAAATCAAAATTCAAAATCATTGTAATGGTATTTTAATATCAAATCAAAAATACTTGTAAATATGATTTTTAAAATCTAAAATCCGGATCTGATTTCGGATTTTGAAAACTGAAGGATTTTAAATCATGCCTAGCTCTGGGTATATTTTCATGTGACACTGCGTTTTACACATTATACATTAAATTTCTTAATTATACTAAAAATAAAAAGATATTTTACTTTTTAAATAATATATAGTTGTCAGATACATTTCGAGGAGGAGGAGGAGGAGGAGGAGGAATTATAATTCTGTAAAATCTTAGCTACCTTAGCTACATCACTGCCGCTCGACATTAAATATAGGTAATAAACATAGATGTAATTTTATCGAATAACCATCTATAATATAAATATCAAATACATATTATACAATATTCTTAAAAATTGTGATTATTCGTCACTAAGTATAATCATTGTAGCAAGTATTAGGCAACTGAAGTTTACGGCGGATTGCGTTTTCAATCGGAATCTTAAACTACAAAAAAATATAATTACTTTTGATCGTGTAACATTACAGTTTTTCTGAATTATGAGAAATTTCTATGGTTATTATAATATCACGTATTTTAAATTTTCAGTTTAGGTTGTTCGCGTTCACATAGGTATACCTACGTACTGAGTTTAAATAATTGGTGTAGGCTATACTTCTTTCATTGTTTTATGTTGTTTGTGAATAAAACAAATAAAAACCTATTTTAAAATTCATAAAATCATAACACATTATAGCTATTTTACTTATATTACCCACAATTAATTATAGCCCTTTATATAGTTTAACTTAAATCGTAATTTTTTGGCGTGTTTTGTATATAAACCAACATTACACATGTTATTATAATTAGGTATTTATATTGTATACAATCAAAAATATTAACAAACATCAAAACAACATAACAATAATAATAATATTTATGTGTACACTTATTATTTTAATATGCACCGTAATGAGTTATGATATCCAGTTATGACGCACGTCGTTTTTGCTTCTCTCCCTTTAAAAAAAAAAAAGCATACGATTCACTCGTGTAAAGTTCTTTTATCCGTCCGAAATGTACAACTCGAAGCGTAGAGTCTAATCGGGATACGAACAAAAAAAAAAACTCGCCGAATCCGCCTGTAAATTATAATTCACAAGCTTTCCACGGCATAAATCATTCACAATTTTATTATAATAATATTATTATTATTATCATTAGTTTATGTGGAATTGTAGTGCAAAATTCTATACAAACGGGTCGTTTATTATTGTTGACGATGAATATTACTCCGTACTGGTTTCACGAATAAATTACATACGTAATATTATGTACCTATCTACTTATTTACAATCAAACCGAATTTATCAAACTTGAATATACTGGTGTAAGTAATCTACACCAAACAAGTTTTCATCGACTATGCCATAACCGTATCCATTATTGTACACAGCATAATATACCTAACAAACCGCAATTAAACAAGAAATTATTACCAAGGTCAAGATTAAACAACCTCCGTCCTAAACATCGACTTGACACAAAACACTAGAATATTATGTTAATCTCGTTTTAGCTCATTTGGGTAGGTTTTTCATTTGATTTCCGTACATCTTTAACAGTATTTCGACCGCCTCCGAATATATCTATAGGTTTACATAGATAAAACGGGTCACTTATTTATCGGTCCTAACCTCGTATTAAACCAAAGGGAAAGGCTCTGAAAATTTGCTTATATCGACCTCGACCTATACGATAAACTTGAAACCAGCAATTTTTGTTCGGATACCCACACGATAGCTGACGGAAATGAAAATATTACAATAACGAGAGACTACGATAAACACCACCACGAGCATTGCGTCTGGTAGTTTTAAAGATATAAATCACTTTTGCTCTTACATAATATTATAATGATATCGATTGTTGTTACGTATTGGTCCTTTAACAATAATTTAGAAATAAAGAAAAATTCCGTCTCTTTACACTAAATACTAAATTACACTAAATAGTAATCATTCAATTTAGATAGTTTGATTACTGGATAACCTATACTAACATAAATTTTAATATCATACATAGGTATGTTTGTTTTTTAAATATAAAAATGTTCAGTTTTATTCCGATTCAATTTGCTTTATCTTCAAAATCAAAAGGGAAGATCGCAGAATCTCATCCCTATAAGGTCCTAAAAGGGTGATTCACACAATATTTTGGGTCATAAAAAACGAAAATGGAATCTTGGTTACACTACGGTTGTCGTGGGGTTGGTGGTTAATTGAAAAGGCACCTCGGGAAATATCCGGAGATGATTACGGGAGCTGAGTTTCGTTTTAGAGCAATAGAAAATAAAAACAAATGCCTTCAAAATCCGTATTCTATAATAATAATCATTTAATGAATAATAATTATCATTTTGAATTTCGAATTTTCTCTTGATTGAACCTGACCTCGATGCTGTTAATAATTTTAATAACTCGATTAAGAAATCACCATAGATACTTGATTAATAATCTGGAATCTAATCCACGAAAGTTAATAAAATAAAATGTATAATATAATTGGTCGTGAATTTCGCTGGAGAGGCAGCTGCCCACATCGCTTTCACCGTAGACACGTCTATGATTCTATGACAGTAATATAAAACGATCATTAAGTAATAATAAATACCAAAAAAAACCTAAAAAATCACCCACTATATTGACTTTAAAATTGAATTTAATTGCTGATTTAGTTGGTGAATTATCAATATTAGGGGTTGGTGGCCTATCCCCGGTCTTCGATCCCGAATGTTATGTTAATGTAATAAAGTTTTCGGTATTCATTCAATATGCGACCAAAACGAGACTTTTACGTATTGTTGTAACGACAATAATTATATCTTTATGAAAATATTGTCGAATTGGGTGACTTGTACATCAAACGATCGAATGTTCACGGGGAGTATTAACCACTAAAATACTATCAACGGAAAATGTATGCAAGATCAGCCGATATAATGTTGCATTATTGTTGCCGCGTCATTTAATTGAGGCATGATATACCAATCTATTACCAGGCGAGATCAATTTTAGATTCTGAGTGGAATGAGAATGTATTGGTTTAACAATGATGATTATTATTATTTTTTTTTGATGATAACTTTTCTATTAGCAATTTTGCTCCGGTTTACAACGGTAGCACTTTTTCTGAAAGGAAATCTGATTGGATAGGTACTTTAGGGAAGCCTTTTTTTGATTTTCCCAATAAATGCGAAAAATTGGGAAAAAAAACTTAGGAAAAACCTGAAAACAAGTACAATATTATCGTTTTTTCGTTAGCAATGGTTAATCGTCGCGTACAGATATACATTAAATTTCACCTCTACTGCCTTCCTAAATTCTCGCCTAAAACAATGGAGCTACACTCGTTTCATTATTCTAGGACAGATTTTTATTTTTAAATATTTAAAAAATATTCAAAAAACGTATTGCTAAAAATATAGGTATATACACGATTTTCACAATGAGAATGATTTTAATCATAATAATATTACTTTTTTAATTTTAACTCTTTATTCTAATAGTAATTTTATAGAAAAATAATGCGCTATAAACGTGATAATATTACGATTTTTTTTACGACGAAAAATTTCGCAAAGTTATTGTGTAGACATCGCATCGTTAATAAAGAATTTTATTTGTTTTTTTTCATACTTAAATATTTTTCGTGTAATATTTGTTTTTTTTTTTTATTGTTGAATATAATGTATAATTTCTCAAAAAAATAAAAAAATACCCTATAGGGTATTTAGTAGTATTTATTTAGTAATAGTCACTATACAGTATAGTTATCCGGCGGTCCGGCACAAAGTTCACATCGTATATTGAACAAACTACACCAACTACATCGTTGGTATTCTTTAATTACACCCGGTATAATATTATTTTATACTTGTACGATTCCTGTTATTTATAATGTCTTTTTGAACGTGACTAGATCGTGCCATTAGTTATCATTTTAATAAATAATATACGAGTATGTTTAACGACAACGCGAGCAGATTGAAAAAATTATAATTTTTCCAAACGTGTTTGTACGCATATATATTGGTACTTGCGTTAGTCAAAGTCATCGAGTTATTGTGTATTTTGAAAGTAGCTTACGAACACATGTTCGTTTTTAATGCGCCGTACTATAATACGTGCAAATTCGTAATACATCACTAATACCGCATGTTTCACGATGTTTTTTAAAAAAAATATAAAACTTATAACTGGGCGTTTTTAACACTAACCAAATCGTTTTATTCGCGACAGGGTAATCGGACAGAGACTACAGTATATTGCATTATTAATTATGACGCAGCGATGACGTACATGGCTGTATACGTCATACATGATTTCTTAATTAGAGTGGTTTTTCGGTATTTTGTTTTTATATGTCCATCATAAACGAAAATCAACAATCATTTTAATTGCAATTCATATTGAAAAATTAATAACATTTAATTTAAAAAAAAAAAACAACGCTAATATCATTGGTTATTTAAAACAACTCTGTTTCCGTAAATAGGTTATAGGAGCAAGGCTGGGCAAGTTAATGATATTTTTTCATTTCAGTTAAGCTAAATTTAAATCTAAATTAAAGTTAATTCAAAATAATATATTAATTCAACTAAGTTAGAAGTTATCCAAAAGAAGTTAAAATTACATTTTTAACTCGAGTTAAGTTAATTTTTTTTAAAAAAAAGTACATATTGTCTATTATCTACTACAATGGCCCAATAATCTACCTACAACCCCCAACCGGCGACAACAGTAGAATATAACAGGCATTCACAACAATTCGTATTTTAAAATATTCATAATAATATATTGATCATAATAATAATAATTTATTTATTTATGTGAGTATAAAAATAAAAATTTAAATCAATTTAACTTGTTTAAATATAAAATTAACTCTGTAGTTAATTAAAAGTTAATTATTTTTTAATTCCTCAAGTTAACAATTAAGTTAAGAGGACGCAACACTGACATCTACTGTCTCACAAATGCGAGACACAGCAAATTTGCGTTTAGTTAGACATATTTTGTGCTGTTAGTTTTAATATTAAGGCAAACTAACTTACAAGCAAACTTAAAGTTAAGAAGATTATATATGCCCTAGCATTGATGATTTTTCGATACTTTTATTTTTAAATCAGACATGAGCATGTTAAATATTACAGTTTAAAAATTATTATACCTTGCTTAAAAATTAAAATATCGAACAAACACCAACGCCAGCGCATATATTATAATCTTCTTATCTTTAAGTTTGGTAATAATTTAATTTGCTTTGATGTTAAAACTAACGGCACAAAATGTGTCCTACTGAATGCAACTTTGCTATGTCTCGCGTTTGTAAGACGGAGACGACAGGATATCGGTGTGGCGTCCTCTTAAACATTTTTTTCTTCTCTACGTTCATAAAGTACAGTTTATTTGTACAAAAGTCCCTTAATTGTGTAGAATTAAATGTATATCTGTAAGCAACGAAATAAACCATTGCTGACGAAAAGACGATTCTAAGCGGAGTTCAATTGATAGTGATGCTTTGTCAACAATTTATATTTTATGCCATATTATAGTAAAATAATTAAATAATTATATTTTCTTTAGTAATATTTGTTTAATGCTTTACCGATTTTCTCAGTTTTCCCAGTTTTTCACATTTGTTGAAGAAACTCTGTGGAAAATGGAAAAACCACCACTCTAAAGTACCCTCCCCCCCCGAGAAATTTTTTTTCGGAAACATTGGTATCATTAAAAGTTGGAGCAAAATTGCTGGTAGAAAAGTCGTCGACAAAAAAAAATTAAGTAAACATCTTTGTAAAACCATAAACTTCTTCGCTCCACTCAGAATCTAATAACGAAAAACTAATAAACAGGTAATCGTTGAAATAAAATACGATTTACCGCGTCCCTGTTACGCAGAGTACATCGTCGCTGCGCGCGTTTGTTATTTAAACTCAGGACTCGAGTTTATTGTAACCTTAACCTATAATACCCCAGCAACCGACTAAACAAATTATTTCGAATTTGACCGCGAGATATTAATTATTGTAACGTAATATTTGTGTGCGATTATTACGACTAGACAGATTTTCGTGTTTTTTTAAGACCGACAGGTATTGTAGGTTCTGCACAGTGCCGGATAATCCAAACCGTACACGGCAATACGGTATACGGAAATAAATTGAAAAATGCTAATTATATAAGAACGATAAAAATCCGGAAAAGTGTCAGCATAATACTATTACGCGATTACCTACATGGGAACAACTAATAATAATAAAAACGCTTGCAAAACTCGTATTCACGCCTCTGCGGTTACCAAACCGTAGGTTTTACCTACGATCATAGCTAATGTTGGACGGCGAACACTATTCGTGTGAATTATTATGAAACGAAAATAAAATACTATTATAATATTGCGCGGTACACACGCGCCAATAATACACAAACTTCCTCTAGATTTCGGTAAACTACTTTTGAAGTTCATGGTTGTATTCAAATACAATAACGAAAATTAATTCAAGACGTTCAACACGCGATATCGTCGAGAAACTTTTGGATTATTAAAACATTTCCGCGTACATGTATATCCTCGAACAACTCCAAACGGTTTATTTTGCGTATTAAACCGAGTAAACCCGAATCGAATTTCGAAAACAAATATTGTTTACGGACACGATATTTTCAAAACATTTTTGTTTTGTTTTCAGACGAAAGAAAAAAATAAGATTTAGAAAATCAGAGTTTTCGGATTGTCGCGTATAGTTATTCGATTTGTACCTATAGGTACCCGTTGTTCGTCAAAGAAACCGACCCACACCAAGTTGCAGTTTTTGTCGTCGTCCTCAATGTTCTACAGGTTCGCACGCAGTACCGCAGCCGAAGACGTCCGACGTTATTGTCGTTGTCCGCACGACGAAAACTCGTAATATTTTTTTTTTACCACGTGTACCACTCGTAAAAACCGTTTATTGCGCATTCGACTTTACATCGTGTACCCGTGTATCAACGAACAATAACCATTACAAAATAATCGCAATTAATGGATTTCAACGTTGTGATCCAAGAATATTATTATTGTTGTACCAAAAACAGACAGTATCATAACGTTTTATATTGATGCGATCGATTATCATCGCGGTAATAACAATAATAAGACGTACGGATCGTTGCAGGGTTTCTGTATACAATTGTACTGTTAATTCGATAGTTTCTATAATGATAATAATAGAATATAATAAATTAGGTACGGATATACGGCTATGTTTTAAGAAGGCGGCCAGGTAAAAAGTTGTATAGACCGTTACCCTCGTTTACAAAACAAATTTCAATGCAACACTTTTTATTTATATTCCATACGTACAAATTCGATAAAATATATGGCTCAGGTACCCATTATGGATCCACCATTACCTACTCATTAAAAGCAATGGTGGTGATCGCCACCTTCGATTTCTAGTTTCGGCGTCACCGCTCCTCGATAATAATTGAAATAAAAATGTATAACTATATAGAATATATAAGAGTAGATAATTCCTCTATGATACAAGTCAGATAATATTTCCTTCGATTATTGAGAAACGCCGAGCGCTCATAGCTAATTTCAAAATAAGTTCATATCCCATCATCATCACCATTATGAAATGAAACTTTATTCATATGCCCCCTAAAACAATAAGAGTCTGCTCGCAGGGTATGCGAGAGCATACCCTGCATGTCCTGCGCCAAAGCCAATGTGTATATAACTTATAAAAAAAAAAAAAAAATGGCATCGTTATAGTTTAAATATAAAATAAAACCAGAAAGACTTGTTTATTACTTGTTTTGTTTTGGGAGGAAAAAAAAATACACGTTACAAACGGTTGCGAAATTGTTCTTGGCATTGAGATTTTATAATATATAGAGTCGTTATGTGTACTTATTCCATTGTTTGAATTGAGAACAAACTCGAAAAAAATCTCAAACGTTTTTTTTACTATTTAGTTTGTTTTTTGTAATTTTTGCAATATTTATTATACTAATAATTAATAATATAGTAATTAGGAAATGTAGCGCGTGCAAAACATTAAAAATATTGTTTTATAATATACCTACGAGATCGCATAATGTTTCCTTAAACGCTGGCTATGCATGAATTAGTGTTAATGGTAAACAATATTAAATATTATACAAATTTATTTATCGATCAATAATATTGTATTTAATATTCGAATTGACGGATTGAATCCGTCTGTTTGGTTCGAGTCTGTGAATCCGGATTAAAGTATTGTTCCAGATCCATTTGAAATATGTTAAAATCTGAAACACAGAACCTGCTCACACTACAATCTATTTCAATTTAGTTCGCCCAAATTTCTAAAAAAAAAAGTTCATATTCCCTACCGACACTTAGTCGAAAACAATTTTTTTTTTAATTTTGCCATTTTGGGCACACTCATTTAGAATAAGTATAGTTTGGACCAATAAATAAATCTTGTTTTGTAAAACTCCTAAATCTCTAAAAACCGACTATGTTATGTTTGAATTTTTGTCGAACCTGGATATAATATGTCAATATTGCGCGCAGTAGCGTAAATTGGAAGGTGCAAATGTAACACTTGAATCGACAGAAAATTGAAAAAAATGTGTATCAACTATAATTTCTATTTTATTTATCAAACAAGTATATTGTAGAAATTGTAATTGGTAGTATATACTTACATTACGCTAGTAACTTTTCATCTATACCGTCATATAAAAAAAAAAAAAAAAAAGTAATAATAATAATAATAATTTTCCAAGAAATTAACAAAACTCGAAAAAAATTATCATATGCATAATATAATTTTAAAATTTACACGAATCGTGTGAACTCGAGGAAAAACTAATCAAAAACAGCCACATTGTAGTTACAAAATTACTATGACGCAAATTTTTGAAAAACACACTTGTTTACATTTGGTTGGTATATTTTTTTTTCCAGAGTTAATATATCATGTAAAAATTGTGTATAATACGTTTTTCGAGGTTAAGTCCAGTTAATTTATTGGTTTTATATAAGATGTGTGATTATTTTGGATTTGATTCTTAAAAATATGATAGATTATTTTGTTCCATTTCCATTAAAAAGAATATAAATTTGTTTAATTAATTTCTTCACTAAAATCATATTTATTAGCTCTATAACTGAGTGGCAGCTGTGTTTTTGGAGTAATTTTATGATCTTTGTTATCTGGATAATAATATTTATAGCTAATTTATAGTTTAGCTTTATTTTTTAGGTTAAGTTTCCTTGAAACTTACTCAATTATTTTGGGATGTTATGCTTTATTGATAATATTATTTATTTAAAAAGTACACATTATATCTAATAGGAAATCAATAGGTAATCCCATCTCACAAAAATTAAAATGTGTATTATTATTTATTCGTCCATTTATCGATACATATAGGTACTTAATACAACAAATTATTAAAATTATAAATATTTTTGCTTAGCAACTTAGTAATGAAAAAAATAATATAACAGTATAAAAACAATTGTTTATAAAATATATCTATTTAGAAAAGAAAAAAAATTTTTCTGTATATTTTAAAAATCCATTATTATTTTTATCGATCATTAGAAAATGGATTCCAGGAAAAGTGAGAACTGTAATCATTCTGCGTCTGCATCAACGAGAAGTACCTCAGGATATAATTCAGTAACATTTTGTTTTTAATACCTACCTAATATCTAATCTATATTAGAATGTCCCTTATACATAGCTGATATATTTTTATTTTTTTTAGTTTTTTAGGTCTCACCCTCTAAATTCGTATATATGAATAATAAATAAATTACAAAAGATTTCGGGACAACCTGTTAAGGTTAAGCCGTGCCGATTTTATTTTGAAATTTGAGTATGTTAATATACTTATTATTTATGGGAACGTTTATCATTTTTGTGAATTTCTCGTAAACGGATTGCAATATTGAAGTTATTATATTACTACGTATTATAAGTAAATTTTAATTTTCTTTAAATATTATTCTAATATACTTCTTGATATCTCCAATTATTTACAAGATATTTTGATTTTGGTGTATAAAAGTACTGTTTTCTCAAAACCATCAATGGTTATCAACACATAAAACTACAATAGGTACTTATCATTATTCTCAATCGTCATAATATTAGAATAATTTACTTAACACTTACTCGATCGTTAATTAGCTATATGGAATATGTATTTGGGGCATAGATTTTAAAACCCACCTTTCCCCACCGAACATAACCATGAATAACTAATTAAGAATAATCTTAAATAGCCTAAACTTTAAAGCCTAGATTTTATTCGGTTAATATTTTTTGTGTCGAATTTTCAGTTGATAATTCAAATTCTATTTTTATAAAATTATTTTACTTTACGTATACTCTGTCGATTTTAAAAACATAATATTTAATCATAATTATAATATTAGAAAAAAGGTAAAATTCTAATATTACACCTGTTCTGTGTTCTAATTCTTTTGGCAGGTGTATATTCAATATGTAATTCAATTAATGTTGATATAATAATTTGTAAATCATTAGAATTTAATATGTTATGTTATAAACAGTTTTATTATTTTAAAAGACTTGTTAACATTTTAAATTTGTGTAGTCATCCTGCAGTATAACTTTTTTTTTTTTTTTTTTTATTGCTAAAATGTTTATTACTTTAACGATATATTGAAAGTTATAACCAGAATAATAAGGAAAAACGCATTGTTTTGTCCTCTTGGATATTATCTTCTTTTAATTTTATAGTAGATGATTTTACTCTAAAACCAAAATTAAGTAAGTTCTACGCAGGAGGAAGATTTTGCCAATTCACACGTTAGTTGGAGTGAATCAGCGCACGTGGGTATAGCGTCTACTTAAAAGAAAATATTTATTTCGATTACTTACGAATTCTCTCGTTTCGGTACAAGCTTAGCTTTTGAAACGGAATTTAACCCAATGTTTTTTTTATTTTTTGTTTTTCAAATGTATTACCGAAATTGTTTTGGTGTAAATAAATATATTATTATTATTATTGTAATACAATTATAATCAATATTAATTTAAAAAAAACTGTTTAACGTTTCCTTTTTACAGTCGGGGTATAGTTTTGTGCCCTTGCCACAATAAACGTAAGAGTATCTTCGATTTTTCATCATCTTTTATTAAACTTCCATCGAAATCTTCCATAAGTTAAACTGTTTTTTCAACAGTGTCATTTAGTGAGTATACAATTTCTTTTCCCAGTATATAATTAACATGGTTATTCCATTTACTTGGATTATTTTGCGAAAAATCTGTATTTATTCCCAATCGAGAAAAAAATGTCATACATTTTTTCGCAAGTATCATCTGGTGTAAGAATAAAATGTTATTTTGTTAATAAATTATTTGGTTCGTTATTAAGAGCTTGTATCATAAACAGTCTGGTTTTGTTTGGAATCGTGTCGTCAAAGAATGTTAAAGCAACTGCCTTTTTTGTTAAGTACCAAGCGATTTAAGAATTATGATTACAAATTCTTTTTATAGCAGTTTTTGAAATATTTGAATGTTCTTTGTCGTATAGTAATAAATCTTTTATACGTATTAAATCATTAGCTGGTGCTTAACCGGTATTGTACAATTAAACCAAGCTTTTTAAATAAAATCGAATAATAAAAACACATATAGGTATTACCAATAGCAATTTTTTCCGTAAAAGATAGGGAATATTGGTTTTTAAAAATATATATTTTTAATCAATAAACAGCTTGACTGATCCAAAGAGTTTTGATACATTACTCCAGGAGAACGTAATTTCCGTTTTTTGTCAACATTCAAACAAATTATAAACGCTACGATTTGCTATATATTCAATTTATAGGCATCTCTAAAACATTTATTTTGCAACGTAGCTCGAAAAAAGTGGAAAATACCATTTCGTGTATTTTCTAACGCAGAATTACACTCGTTGTCATCTATTCCAGAAATAATGCAGTTGCACCATAGCGTAGAACTCAAACAACATTAAATACACCCCGAGTTTGTTCATGGTCCGTTGACTTTCCCAGTTTTGGAATACCAATAGGCAAATCTATATTTTTACTGGTAATACCAATATTGGTAACCTATCAATACTCGAGTCACTGACATTTAACGTTGGTAGAATTTGTTCGTCCCAAAGCATGATTAAATAAATAATTAGGGAGAACATTTGGAAACTCCGTTTTTATTATGTTAGCATGTTCAATACGTAAAACATTACGACATTGATGAATTGAAGATTTATTTATAATTAAACTATTAACATCACATTTAACCTAAAGCTACAGTTGTAGTTTGAATTACATACATCGAGTCTCGTACACTTAATTTACACCGATCTAATGCATAAAAAATTTTAGGTATAGTAAAAATGTATACGGCTTCTTTTTATTTCTAACAGTGGTGTACAATTGGATTTTTCATTTTCAGAATTTGATGGCGATAATGGTAAACTTATAGACATGTCTGATTGACTAATTTATTACTATTGAATTATAGTTTGAAGTCGATGGATTTGCTATTTGAAATTCTTCGTGTGTTCGTTTTTTTTTTCTTCTGCTTTTACGTTTATTCGATTTATCTTCTTTTTCCTGTAATATTATGTCTATTGTCTATACCACCAAGTCACCCAATTAATTAAAAACTGTTCGTCAATTTCTATTTTCATAATATTTAAAGAATTTGTATGTGCGATATCGAATAAGTTATTAAGTTTATGAATAAAGTCTGTTTCTTTTAGTTTAAATGTTTTACTTTCTTGTTGTGAATTTGTTTGTAGATCGCGCCATTCTCCATACAAACTTAACAGCTTACTTATTCAATGTTGAACAGCTAGAATAGGAGGAATTCAAACCTTTTCCCAGAAAATGTTACACTCACGAACAGTCAATGCCGCACTGTCTCTCGTATTAAGTTTCACTGTTTTAACATTATTAAAAAAAAACTCATACTACTTGCCTAATTGATGGGAGCTTTGCATCTAAAATTTGGGTCGATTCAGGCCAAATTAAAAATATTTTATCATCGCTTCAGAAAATTTTAGACATTTTTATATAAAATCAGCTTAAAGATACATGAAAAACCAGTATTAAGATATTGGGAACGATGCAGCCACTATTGTAGGTAGGAAGTAGAGAAGATAGGATACAGATGAGAATATAGTGTATATATGTACGCAGTGATTAACCATTGCTAAGGAAAAAGGGATTCTGAACGGAATTCAGTTGATAGTATTGCTACATAATATTATGGTAAAATAATTACATGCCTATGCATTAAATATTTCTTTAATAATATTTTTTTAATATTGTACTTATTTTCTCGTTTTTTTTCTTAGTTTTCTCATGTTTTTTTCGGTTTTTCTAATTTATTGGGAAAACTAATAGGAAAATCAAAAAACGACCCCCCCTTAAGTGCCACCACAGTTAGATCCGTTTCACAAAAAGTGCTATCACTGTAAACCGGAGCAAAATTGTTGGTAGAAAAGTTGTGCACAGATATAAAAATAATAAATAAATATTGTAAAACCAGTACATGCATCTCTCCACTCAGAATTTAAAACGTGATAATAAACGACGTAATCCAAAATACGCGACGTACACGATTAAAATATCATTAGTGATAAAATCAGCCATAACTCATAATCTATAACAGTATACCATTTCTAATATTTATCAATATATATTAATAATAGAATCGTACATATGATAAGCATAACGGTTCTGTAACAATAATTTGCAATAAAAAAACATTAATATTTTCAAGAAAACGATATTTTTGACGTGATGTTGCTGGTCTGTAGTGTGACGTTCACATTCCATTTAATGTAAATCGATCTTATTCACCAAAGTGAAAATATCTTGTGAATAATTGGGAATATCAAGAAGCATATTAGAATAATATTTAAAGCAGATTAAAATGTACTTAAAATACGTAATATTATAATAAATTTCAATATTCCTATCCATTTACGAGGAATTTACAAAAATGGTAAACGTTCACATAAATAATGAGTAGGTGTACTAGCATACTCAAATTTAAAATTAAATTCGTCACAGCTTAACCTTAACATTTTATCAATAGGTACATTTTCCGTAATTCATTTTTTTATTCATATAGGTAAAAAAATTTATGGGGTGGGATTGAAAAGAAAAATTAGATTGAGAAATAAGGGATGCTCTGATATATATATTTAGAGTCAATTATAATTTGTAAATTGTTTTGATTTTTAGAAGAAAAACGAAGAAATTATTCATGAAGAATCAGGTAAATAGTTAAATTTATCCATAACATTAAAGCCCTTATCATATTAATATTATTAGAAATATATTTTTAATTATTATACCGGCAATTAATAGAATATTTAACACGTTAAGAGGATGGCACACCGACATCTACTGTCTCCGTCCGACAAACGCAAGGCACAGCGAATTTACGTTCAGTACACATTTTGTGTCGTCAGTTTTAATATATTAAAGCCAATTGACTAAAGATAAAAGTAAGAAGATTGTAAATGCCTAAGCGTTGGTGATTTTTCGATATTTTTATTTTTAAATGAGACATGAGTATGTTAAATATCACAATTTAAAAATTATTATAACTTGCTTAAAAATTAAAATATTGAAATGACACCAACGCTAGGACATATATTATAATTTTTTTATCTTTAAGTTTGGTAACAAGTTAATTTGCTTTTATATTAAAACTAACGGCACAAACTGTGTCCTACTGAATGCAAATTTGCTATGTTTCGCGTTTGTAAGACGGAGACGGCAGGATGTCGGTGTGGCGTCCTCTAAAACATTTTTTTCTTCTCTAAGTTCATAAAGTACAGGTTTAATATTTATTACAAATATGTGTTTCATTCATCATATGGGCAATTATTAAAATATTTTATAAAGTAAACATCTTTTTTCTATAAGTTTACTAGGTACTGTTTATTTATGTAAAAGTACCAAAAATTATATAGAATAATGTAGATTTTGATATTTACTTTATTTATCTATTTATATTGTATTAAAATTGTTCCACAGGTACAATAAAGAGTACAGATAAAATTCAAATGTCATGTGTATGCAATACTCAGGTCAAAAAGGATCCCATTAGTAAGATTTGCCAATCTGCACCTGGATATAATCCATCATCATTAAGGAGCCCTAAAGGATATATTTTAGTAACATTTTGTTTTTTTAATACCCGCCTGTTTATATGTTTAGAGTAAAATATAATTTGTACATTTTTGTGATTTTTAGAACACTGATGACAGATATACAAATGAAGAATATGGTAAGTAGATAAAGTTATTCATAATCAATCTTCATCTTAATAATATTATTAAAAACATATCACCCGGGCAGTTATTAAATTATTTCATATAGTAAACATTTTTTTTCTCTAAATTTACTTGACATCGTTTATTTACATAAAATTACCAGTATTATATAGAATAATGTACTTTTTAATATTTACTATATTGATCTATTTATATTGTATTAAAAATGTTCGTTAAGGTACAATAAAGAGGATAGCTAAAATTCTAAGGCCATGTGTATGCAACACTCAGGACAACAAGTTTTCCATAAAGAAGAGCTGTCAGTATTCACCTGGATATAATCCATCATCAATACGGAGTCCTAGAGGATATATTTTAGTAATATTTTGTTTTAATTACCCACCTATTTATATGTTTAGAGTAAAATATAATTTGTACATTTTTGTGTTTTTTAGAGCATTGATGACGGAAATATAAATGAAGAATCTGGTAAATATTTAAATTTATTTATAATCAAGTCTTCATCTCATTAATATTATTACAAATATATGTTTTATTTATCATCCCGGCAATAATTAAAAAAATTTCATATAGTAAACATCTTTTTTCTATAAGTTTACTAGGTACTGTTTATTTATGTANTTTTGTTTTTTTAATACCCGCCTGTTTATATGTTTAGAGTAAAATATAATTTGTACATTTTTGTGATTTTTAGAACACTGATGACGGAAATATAAATGAAGAATCTGGTAAGTAGATAAATTTATTCACAGTCAAGCCCTTATCGTAGTAATATTATTATTTATTACAAATATATGTTTTAGTTATCATACCGGCAACTATTAAAATAGTTCATAAAGTAAACATTTTTTTTCTCTAAATTTACAAGGCACCGTTTATTTATATAAAAGTACCCGTATTGTATAGAATCATGTAGGTTTTAATATTTACTTTATTGATTTATTTATATTGTATTTAAAATGTTTCATAAGGTACAACACAGAATATAACTAACATTCTAATGCCAATTGTAAGTAACACTCAAGACAAAAAGGTTTCCATAAAGAAGAGCTGTCAATATTCACCTGGATATAATCCATCATCAATACGGAGTCCTAGGGGATATATTTTAGTAACATTTTGTGTTTAATAACTACCTATTTATTTGTTTAGAGTAAAATATAATTTGTATATTTTTGTGATTTTTAGAACACTGATGACGGAAATATAAATGAAGAATCTGGTAAATATTTCAATTTATTTATAATCAAGTCTTCATCTTATTAATATTATTACAAATATACGTTTTATTTATCTTCCCGGCAATAATTAAAAAATTTCATATAGTAAACATCTTTTCTCTCTAAATTTACTAGACACCGTTTATTTATATAATAGTACCCATATTGTATAGAATCATGTAGGTTTTAATATTTATTTTATTGATTTATTTCTATTGTATTGAAAATGTTCCATAAGGTACAACACAAAATATAGCTAACATTCTAATGCCATGTGTATGTAATACCCAGGACAAAAAGGATTCCATTAGTAAGATTTGCCAATCTGCGCCTGGATATAATCCATCATCATTAAGGAGCCCTAAAGGATATATTTTAGTAACATTTTGTTTTTTTAATACCCGCCTGTTTATATGTTTAGAGTAAAATATAATTTGTACATTTTTGTGATTTTTAGAACACTGATGACGGAAATATAAATGAAGAATCTGGTAAGTAGATAAAGTTATTCATCATCAAGCCTCATCTTAATAATATTATTAAAAACATATCTTCCCGGTAATTATTAAAATATTTCATATAGTAAACATTTTTTTTCTCTAAATTTACTAGGTACAGTTTATTTATATAAAATTACCCGTATTGTATAGAATAATGTACGTTTTAATATTTACTATATTGAAGTATTTATATTGTATTCAAAATGTTCCATAAGGTACAATAAAGAGTACAGCAAAAATTCTAATGCCATGTGTATGCAACACTCAGGACAAAAGGGTTTCCATAAAGAAGAGCTGTCAATATTCACCTGGATATAATCCATCATCAATACGGAGTTCTAGAGGATATATTTTAGTAATATTTTGTTTTTAATACCTACCTATTTATTTGTTTAGAGTAAAATATAATTTGTACATTTTTGTGATTTTTAGAACACTGATGACGGAAGGATAAATGAAGAATCTGGTAAATATTTAAATTTATTTATAATCAAGTCTTCGTCTTATTAATATTATTACAAATATATGTTTTATTTATCATCCCGGCAATAATTAAAAAAATTTCATATAGTAAACATCTTTTTTCTCTAAATTTACTAGACACCGTTTATTTACATAAAAGTACCCGTATTTTATAGAAAAATGTAGGTTTTAATATTTACTATATTGATCTATTTATATTGTATAAAAATGTACCATTAGGTACAATAAAGAGTACAGACAGTATTCTAATGCCAAGTGTAAGCAACACTCAGGACAAAAAGGTTTCCATAAAGAAGTGCTGTCAATATTCACCTGGATATAATTCATCATCAATACGGAGTCCCAGAGGATATATTTTAGTAACATTTTGTGTTTAATAACTACCTATTTATTTGTTTAGAGTAAAATTTGTACATTTTTGTGATTTTTAGAACACTGATGACGGAAATATAAATGAAGAATCTGGTAAGTAGATAAAGTTATTCATCATCAAGCCTCATCTTAATAATATTATTAAAAACATATCATCCCGGTAATTATTAAAAAATTTCATATAGCAAACATCTNTTCTCTCTAAATTTACTAGACACCGTTTATTTATATAATAGTACCCATATTGTATAGAATCATGTAGGTTTTAATATTTACTTTATTGATCTATTTATGTAGTATTAAAAATATTTCATTAGGTACAATACAAATCGCAGGTCACACGTATTTTTCAGTGTCAAGTATTGAAAACAGTCTGTCCATGTCAGCAGGGGCAGATGATGAAGTAAATACAAGCGTTACACAATCGTATGAATTTAATACTGCATCAGTAAGTTAATATTAACTTTTTGATACCTTTGTGGTTATTTGTCAAGTAAATGATAAATAAAGTACCCACTCATGATATTAATTGCTTTGACTATTAATTTAACTAGGTGTGAACACATGAGCTCTCTTAAAAATGTCAATATCCCTTTCCTCAAACTTGTTCTGTTTTCTTTTTGAACTGTTGACATTTATGAAATTGAATATTTCTCGACCTAATATAAATTAATGTATAATAATAGGTAAGTACCAAAGTGTTTATTTCTGAGTAATTGGGTAATGGATATTGTGTTCTTCTCCTTCGCCATCAACCCAACTATTTGTGGTTTGTCACCCTTGTCCTAAACTTCCATTTGACCCAGTCATCGTCCTCGCATATACCTGCTTCCCTTTTATCATTCTCAATCGCACCCAACCAACCACCTTGTTTTTGATCTGCCTCTCCCCATCTTTCTTCCCGCGTTTTTTTTCATTACAATTCTTACTGCTCTCGATTCGTCTATCCTCACAACGTGTCCAAATCATTTCGGTGCAATATCACTTATTTTGAATTAGAGGCTGCACCCGGGTACCCGGGTTAAGGAGGATCGAATCAATACAACATGTTTCTTTTAATAATAGTGTATAGATATCATTGAAATATTAACTTTATATAATAATTAATTATCGATTTTAATAATTAAAAATTATTACGTATTATTAATGTATTATTTTGTAGATTGAATGAGTGTGAATGTTATTAATGCAGGAGCGAATGTAGTTATTTTTTATTTTTTTGGCGAGGTTCGAAAATTTTAAAATATTCATAAGTATCTTTCTTTATTACTATATACATACACATAGCATATATGTTAATTAATAATTACATTAAAAAACAATAGCTATGAGTTTTGTTACTTGACTATTATATCAATGCCCATTTCGAAAGTCACCTTCATCATGTCTCTAAAGAGTGTCTCACGAAGATAGGTACTGTCATTTCGATATCTTGGAAAGTATAACCATTTTCGTATTTGTTTTTAAGTAATTTAATAATGTGTACCTGTAAGCAACGATAAACCATTGCTTATGAAAAAAAACGATTCTGAGCAGTTCAGTTGATAATGATGCTTTGCCAACAATATAATACGTAATTTTATAGTAAAATAATTAAATATGCTTTATATATTTTTTTTAATAATATTTGTTTAATGTTGTACCGATTTTACCAGTTTTTCTACGTTTTTCCGCTGTTTTTTTTTCGGTTTTTCGTATTTGATGAGAAAACCCTTAAAAAAAATCAAAAAATAACCTTCCAAAAGTACCTCCCCACAGCGAATTCCGTTCAGAAAAGTTGCTACACTTAAAAATCTGAGGAAGTATTCTGGTAGAAAAGTTGCGCACAGATAAAAAATAAACATCGTTATAAAACTATAAACTTTTTCACTCCACTCAGAATCTAAAACAAGCAGATCTAAATTGTTACATTTCTATTATTCTTTGCCACTCTTACCTTGAGGGGGTTACATTAACTATCTAGTTTTGATTTTAAAATGACAATCTATAATGAAAATTATATAAATATATATAGTATTAGTTCAAATAAAGATATAGACATTTTTGATTTCTGTTAACCTGTAGACGAGATATTTTAATTTTAAGTTTCGATTGTTAAAGTGGAGTATCATTTGGTTGGTATTATGGGCGCGTAGTGTTTTAATAATGGTCCACTACTCTTTCCCTGAACAAACATAAAAGCGAAATATCCCGTCAACGGGTTGACGGATATTAAAAACGTGAACGTTAGAATTTATTCAAAATAAAACTCCATATATTCGTGTAATTTTATCTAAAGGGTGACATTTGAAAATCAAAATCTTTAATCTCCAAAAATAAAGGTGACAAAATATGTAACGTTTTGCTTGCAGAGCTGCTTGTCTCTTAAATTGTCAAACATTTTTTTTTTAAAAGTCAGTCTTTTTTGAAATAGTGAATGTTCCCCCGTATGTTACGTTGTTAGGGGGTTACGCAGGGGGTTACAACGATAAAAAATTTACTTTTTATTTTATATTATTGTAATATAGGTAATATAACGATGGCATAGCGCATAGATGTTGTAAGTGCTGTTTTCGTCATTTCCCTGAACAATTTTAAAGTTTATATTGCTATAACAAATCAAAAATGTATTTTATTAACATGAACTTTGTGTTATATTTTTCTTTAACAAAAAATGATTAATTAGGAATAAAAATTATTGTTCTTCTCCCAGACATATATAACAAAAGAAAACTGTACTTTACACATTTGTACTCGTAAAGAGTAATGTTTAAACACTTATAACATTTTGCTTTTATCTTTAATAAAGACCAACTGTAATAATGTTATAATATTATGTCTGCTTTATATTCTATAATGAATGATATTTGATATTTTCAAACCTAATTTAGCAGTAAATTATGACGTGTGGTAACTTCTTGTTAACTTATCAAAATATTATTATCAAACATTTTATTATTCAAATAATAGGAACTTCATTCAGTTTCCTCGTCATCTGAGAAAACTAGTGGTTTAGGTTTCTTAATAGTGGTCAACTCATCGTAAAAATGTTTATAATCGTGAGGAATTATTTTAAGTTTTTTTTTTCAATGCTATTATATGTAGTTTTTCCGAATATTTAGAACTCAAAATAATAGTATTCCATTATATCTAGCCTTTTTTTTTTCTTGAAACGTCCTTTTTTGAAATTCATTATACAGAGCAATTGACCAACTTAATTACCTTTACTTTTTGCATCATAAAACATAATAAAGACAGTATTGTTTTACAAGTTTATCAAGTACCTATATTAAAAATTGAAAAAAAAAAAAAACTAACAAAATAAAAATGTGTTCACAATATACAATTCACAATTTACCAAAATTTGTCGCTTACAACATCTGTGCGCTGTGCAATGGATAATAAATAATATTGGAATATAATAATAACTAATTAATATATGATTTAATATTTATAGACTGTGAAGAAAAATAATACGGAAAATTGTTTGAAAAGTATGTACCTAGATAGTTCACTATATTGTCATTCATCATAATAGTGAAAATAATTAATGGAACATCACTATTAATGGAGTAATTATAAATATATTATAATTATAGGATTTCAACAAGAATACAATGAGCTAATGAAACAAAGAAATGAGATAATGTCTTCGACTGAATATTCAGTATACCATACAATTTCTGAAATATCACCACAACCGACGTTCAATCAAAATATTGAACATGATCATGCCGCTCCAATTTTATTAAATGAATCGATAAAAACGAAACAGACTGGAAATGAATTAAATTCTATTGAAACAGTAAACAAATGGGAAGACGCCGGTAATATTACAATAAATTATAATAAAATAATTTGTCTAAGTTTTAAGTAATTTTAAATATTGAATCGTAAATAGGTAATTTAATTACAGTGTTTTAGACCCCGAGGGAGCGAGGAATGTATTGGTTTTACAATGATGTTTATTTTTATTATTTTTTTTTTCTGTAGACAACCTTTCCACCAGAAAATTTGATTCGACTTTTAAGTATAGCATTTCTGAAATAAAATCTGACTGACGTGGTACTTTATGGAAGTCATTTTTTGATTTTTTAAAAAAACGGGAAAAAACTGAAAAATCTACAAAATTTATCATATTTTCAAATTTTTGCTTTATTTTGTTTTGATTCGGTTAAAAATATTTGTGGAGACTTAATTTTGAACAGAAAACTTATATTTGATTTTTCTAAATGTGGTAAAATTTTCAAAACATTTTGTAGCCATTTTTGAACTATTTATAGACATTTTAGTTTTACCAGATTTTTTCACGTAGCTTTTGTTTGGTAGGTGGATAGAATTGTCAAACCAAACTCAAATGCTAGAAAATTTAATAGGAGGTTCATTAAAAGTTGTACTTAGTGGTAAAAAACAAAAAAATTTAAGTGAAATGTGAATTTTTTTAAAGAATTTCAATATCAGTTTGATGAAAATCTTTTTATAATTTTACTATCGAAGAAATTTTAATATAATGCATATTTAATTATTTTACTATAATATGACACATATATTGTTGACAAAGCAATACTATTAACCGAACTCTGTTCATTATCGTTTTTTCCTTATCAATGGTTAAACTTTGCGTATAGCTACACTATAAATTTCTCAGTATACCTTCCCAATTTCTTACCTATAACCGTGGCCCTGCTATCATGCGAAGTAAGTCCGTCCTTTTTGTTATTATTAATTAAAAAAGCTGGATACTGACTATAGTATTAAAAAAAAAAATCTGATTTTTTTATATTTATTTGATATTATTTTAACAATATTTAATGCTATTAATTCATGCTGTTGTTTTTTAAGGAAAGAGTATAAAACTCCTTAGATTTTGTTTAACTATGTAAGTCCTTAATTAAATTCACCATAATAGCAAGGTTTGTAGATAACAATTAGGTACTTACCAATGTTATAATATTAGTAGGTAACTATGTTATAATAAATATATTTAATGAGCATTAAATATCTATGTTACCTTAATTAAAATTTAATTTAAAATAAATCAAATTTGTACATTAAATTTTATATTTTCTAGTTATTATATTATTTATTTTCAATAATAGGATTTCAAGAAAAACATGATTTAATAAAAGAAAGAAATGAAAAAAAACCTGAATTTATTGAAATCAGATCACCAAAGACCGATAGTAAAAAATTTAATTCATACGATTCATTCTGTTCATGTGAATCGAATTCATGCTTTTCGGCTGAGTCGTGTAAATCCCATTCGTGCTTTTCGGCGGAATCATGTAAATCTAATTTATGCTTTTCGGCTGAATCATTGCAATTAAAACAAACTCGCTGTCAGTTGAATCCTAAAAAGACAGTAAACATGATGGAAATACCAAATAGCGGTTCAAATTATAACTGTAAGTTTAAATATTAAGGATGCAATTCTGGAGGAAACAGTTTCCGTTTTCATTAATTTTACTGAGGCGTTGAAACAGATCCTGGATCAGGATCCACTCATTAGTTTATTAATCTCTTAACCACTTAGACCCAGAATTTTTCTCCTCAAAAATTACCAATTTAATTTTTTTTTACTTTTCTGATCAATCATGTTTTCGAACCGTATACAATATCACATAAAACCAAGAAAGTACTGTTTGGTATTCATGTACCTAAGTATAGAACACAGGCAAATACAAAGATGTTATTGTATGTTTGAGCGAGCCTAAGAGTAAACGTTCATACACACAACGCTGACGTGACGCATTATCACGTCATCCCACGTGTAATATAATTTTCTGGCAATCGTACATGTATATATACATTGGCCTGGCGTGACGAGTGAACACGCAATCACGCGTCACACGGTGTCGCACGCGTCAGCTGCCGATCCAATTTTTAGATTTTTGTCAGTCGTGTGAAGCCGTGTGAAGGCAAAACATAGAGGAAGAGCTTATCGAATACGTAAGGGCTTGTCCCATGTTATTACGATTTTGAAAAAAATCACTACAGAAACCAAGTTGAGAGAGAAACCAATAGAGAGTAGAATTCCTCTTTGTTCATACGAAAATACGTTTGAAATCTCTGTTCATCTTCAAGCAACTGTGGCATGAGATGATGGTATTCACCGTATACCTTTCGGTTTAAATCGATAGGATGCACCCACGTTTTCTTATTCCCGCTGTTATTTATTATCATGGACGCTAAAACTGCTACATATTCTTCTTCCTCGTCGAGTTCATTCCAGTCCATAATTAGATTATTATGATTTCAGCGTCGTTTTCAGTACGAATGAACGCAATCGTCACAATCAACTGAATTGGTCACTTATAATATAGTGGCAGGGTGTTTGTATCTACCTCTGACGCGTGTAATACTGATTAGTGTGTACACTATTGACAGCTGACGTGTTCCCACGTGAAACGTATTACTGCGTGTTAATGCGTCGCGTCAGCGTAGTGCGTATGAGCCTTAAGTTTTAATGCATTAATTGTAGACTTCATGGAACTTTTATGCAAATATTTACTTGTAACATCTATACACATACAATAGGTAATAAAAAAAATAAAAAAAAAAAAATGTAATTTTATTTAATTACTAATACAATTTACCAATTATTCCAAATAAATAGAATAGTGTGAGAATAAAATGTATAACAATTATTATTCATAATGGGGTTGAATATAAACATTTTCCCAAACCATAATAACCATAATAAGTAGGTACTTTTTTTTTTTTTTAAAACAGCAGGTTAGTCTCTCTTACTATATTTATATCACCCATTACTATAGAACCAAGAACCTACCCTTTGGGTACTCATTAAATTAAACAAATAATTTTATGTTCCTTTAACTATTCATTACAGTTCAATATTCCAATAAAAAAGGAAATAAATTTAATAAAAGTCCAAAAAAAAACAAAAATACTAACAATAATTGTTCGAAGAAACCGTGTGTAGATTGTAAATGTAATCACAATGACAATGATTACAATGAATTTTATATGTCAGAAATAAATGAACGTATCGATAATGCTGAACATGAATATTTAATGAAAAAGAAAAAGAATACAAGTGTCCAAAAACAAAAAGGTATACAATCTATTAAAAATATTATCTATAGTGCACATACAAACAAAGATAACATTATTGTGTGTTTGAGCGAGCTTGAGAGTTAGTTTCAATGATTCCAATTAATAATAATAGTGGATACATATACCATGTTATTATTTTCAGTTATCTAGCTTTGTTTATATTGATATTTAAATTAACCATCTCAAAAACAAGTTAGATACCTATCTACCAGGTATCAATGGATATTGATGCTTATAAAACAGGATGCGATTATTTGAATATGAACATTGAATAGCTTGCAATGAAACAGCTTGCTATCCCCAAGTGCACACAATTTAAGACAAATTGTATCTATCGTTTTAAATAGGTACCTACCTACCTATCTACCTATATTACATGTCTTTTTCAGGTTTATTAAATGAAAAATTTCTCGGGATGATCGAGGAAATTAACAAAGACTTTAAACAAATAAAAAAATTATTCATGAACGGTACAAACAATAATTCATCGTGCGATTTTAATACCCATAAAATGAATCATATTAATAGTATGTCTGCCGGCGAAGATATTGCTGATAATAATATACTTGTTAATCGAAATACAAATGACCAAAACAAATATTACGACTTTCAAAACTCTGCTAAGTTTGAGTATAATGATGAATTTGACCGGTATATAAATAAAAGTCAACGTACAGCATGTTCTCAAGATAATATAGAATTTTGGTGTACAAATAATCAAATAATGTATAATGGACAGAGCTTACAGCATGAAACAATTGAAGGGCTTTATCAAATTAAAATAGAAGACCTAAACGCCGCGGGCGTAATAAATACTGTGCATTTCTTTTCGTGGGAAAATCAATCTATTTGCCAATGTGGAATGACGTATAATTCAAATTAATGGACTGGCTGATGACACGATTTAGCTGAAAAGCATGATTTAATAACTATAGGTCATTGGAAATTACATTTTAATAATATAATTTCATCTGTTCATTATATCGTCTTGTTTCTGTCAACACGGAGAATAAGTAATTAATACATTCATCATGAGCATAAAAATTTAATTTATTTTCAATATAAATTAAATTGATATTTAATTCTTATGGTGAAGTACCTACCTAAATAGATAAACAAAGTCCAAGAAGCTCATTAACTTATCTACCATCTCCCATTACTTTAATTAATTCCTTTGTTTCATCAAGCCATCGTATTCTTGTTGAAACTCTAAAATTCAAGTTTGTTTCTTCACTTTTTCTGAACGCTCATGTCTCGAATCCATATAACTATATAAGACTATTGGTCGTTTATAGTGTTTTGTATAATACTTATTTTTGATATCTGTCAACCCATAGCCGAGATACTGTGGTGTAACACAACAATTTGCCCCCCTCCCCGCAAAAATAAAAAATGTGTCCTTAAAATATATTTTAGGCAAAACATACACTGTGTGTAAGACACTCAACTTATTTCATTAATTTCAAAATATTAAACTGATGTATCTGTACATAACTTTTTTTTTAAAATTGCAATTGTTATTGTTATTTTTTAATTAAATTGTTAATTTATTATGACAAGTTAGTTAATATTACATATTTATAGACTTTTAATAATAGCATCCAATATTTTAAAAATGTAATACGTTCAATAATTTAATTATATGCCATTGTTTTATATTTTTCTCTGTATATCCCTCTAATGTGAGTATTTTTATTATATAAAAATAAATGTTTTACCTATATGTCTTCGTGGACTATTTTAAATGCTTTATACACTCGAATTATCTAAATTTTCAAATATTATTTATAGTGATAGACAATTTTGTTCTATTATTTACTTCTTAAGTTCTTATAGTAACTGTGTGTATACCATCGCTAGTTATTTTTAAAGTAGTGAACTGTAGTGAAATGTTTTATTGTAACACTGTAAATCTTTTAATAATCATTGCAATTGGAATATTATTCTAAAAAATAAATAGTAATAATAAATTTCTGTGATCTTGCATTTTTCGTGGCAAACTTTTCAACCAACGTATTTATATTTAAACTGCGTATTCTCTCGTTTTCAATACTTTGTAAATTCAAGTTTGTTAAACGAGCTTGTGCCATAGAACTTCTTAGACAATGTTTTACTAATTTTAATTTGGGAAACGAACGTTGTGCAGTTTTAAAACTGTAGCTACTTCCAGAACACTCAGTATCATTGCAATTATTTTTAGCAATTAATAATTCAACTAATTCTTTGACATTTGAAACTTCTGATATATTTTGATGTAACGCTTTTCTGAATAAAAGCATTTGCTGTACAAATAACAAAGACAAATCGTTTAAATAAAGTTCAACTAAATTTTTTGAAAAATTTGAAGTTCTGTATCTGAAAATTGTACTAAATCTTTAGGAAAAATAAATTTAAACCTATTCACAATACCATTCATACCCATAAAACATGTGCGAAGATATACTATTAGTATGTCTAAATTTATGTAGAATAAATTGATTTTTAAGTTTTTTTTCGGGATCAGTTAATCGTTGTTCAGTACAAAGTTTATCAAAAAACAATTAAATTAAAAATTAATTTCCTAGTTCCTACCCCAAAAAAATAAAAATTGAAAATACCAACTACTTGAAAGGTTAATGAAAAATACTTGTAAATTTGGCTTTGTCATTATTAAATAAGTTATATTGTTTGTTACCATTCTAAACCATATCACCGAGAGATACTGATATAAATAAATTAGTTTATATGTGTTTATATAAGAATACTTGTGCAATGCATCAAGGTCCCTGGTAGCATCCTATTTCTGGTATTAATCAGAATTCTATTCATAACACTAGAGACCTTTCAACCAAAGCCGATAGTCACGACGACGGCGATGATGGCGAACATTTAACGAAGACTGGTTGAGTGGTGTGTATTCCAATAATCAGTGGTCCGGAAACGTTCAAAATGATCAAATGCGAAAATAATTATATAGGTAGACAGTTTGTATCGCAATTATAAAACGCAATTATTCGCGTAGGAGAAAAAACTTAAATAACACATTTGTTTGTAATGTAAACTACGGTTAAATGAACTTATGTGTTATCAACACATAAGTTTTCTGTAATTTTTTTTCGTGGGGGAGGGGTGGCGGATTACACCCAAGGGGTGCAGCCTCTCCCACTGGGATATACACCTGAAAAAACAATGTTTAAAACATTTTCTTGTATTGTTATCTATTATAGATGAATAATAAATTGTGTTTAATATATTATCTGACGTTATTTTCTGAGGGGGTTTGGGGATAATCGTCAGGTACAAAGGCAATATAAAATATTATGCCCTCCATAAAAATTATGTTGGCAAACTTGGATAACTTGGATATTTCAATTAAATTTTGTCATTAACGTTTTTGAAATTTTCGACATTGTTTACGAAAAATAATAGATTTTAATTTTTTCGGAATTTATTTCAGAAGAAACATTAATTGTTGTTGAATAAATTTGATTTTAAATTACAATTATAGTTTTATACGATTCAGACTTTCGATTATAATAGTATACTGCTAAAATATACGATAAAGATAATATTATGTATATTATTTAAATGTGAGTAAATTTGTGTGAAACAATATTTTAAATTTAGATTATGTTTATATCTTTAATAGAGTACTTATATTTTAACTCTACGATTTTTTTTTCATCGTATAAAAATAGAAACACTTGAAGTTGTATTCGTAAAAATCGAACGGTTACGTAATTATTTTACACCAAAGGTTGAAGTAGGACAGAGTCGCTTTCTTATTTAAGGTAAAACTATCCGTCCCCTTTGGTTTAAGTCAGAGGTTTTAGCCTTCTACGAATCGTGACCACCTAAATTTTTTTTTCATGCAAGAATAAAAATTCTTTTTGATAAAAATTGTTTAATAGAAAACTTGAATACTATGATACACAGTATTTACATGAAACTTATAGTTTTTGATGGACCCTAACTATCAATCAACCTCTTTTCGGGTTACGGCCCCAAGATGGCCACTAATCCACCAGTCAAAGTCTTTGAAGCTCGGGAGGGCTCTTCAGTTATTTTTAATGAAATTTTAAAAATTCGATTTAGCTCTATAAACAATTTTTTTAATTTAATAATCAGACTGGTGTCGCTTTATTTTTATTGAAGAGATATATAATAATAATTTGTGTGATTATTTTTTTGGGGAGTGGAGGGGAAGGGGTGCAGTTATATTTTAACCCGATGAGCATTACATTTTCATGAATAAATGTGTGTGACCGTGTCAGAGAAAATGATTTTGAAACTGTATTATGTCCATGATGATGAGTTCCTTGAAAGTTTTGTTGGGTTAAATTTGTACTCGGGAACGTACCTTAATTATTGGTCGATTTATAGTCCTCATTCGAAGGTTTTCCTACCTACTTCAACTGTACTGTTTGACACGAAAAAACGGCTTATCGATATTTATTAGCTATTGGATACGTACCTGAAGTATTATAAGTATTAATTGTTTACATAATATATTTTTGTTATATTTTATATTTTTATGGTTTTAAAACTACAGTAAAACCTTCGTTAACGGTCACCTCTAAAAGACGATCACCTCTGTGTAACGATCATTTATTTTGGTCCCGTCAAGTGTTATAGAAAACCTCTAAAGGACGGTCACCTCTAAATAGCGGGTATTATTTCCGGTCCTTTCGGTGGCCGTTGTATGGAAGTTTTACTGTATTTCAAATCGTTTTCGTTTTATTGATATAGCACATTATTACATTAAGGGTGTCCCTCGAGATATCACCATTGTAATGTCTCAATATTATATTGTAATGTTAATTTATAATTGAAATAATACAATTTTTTTTTGCTCACATTTGTATTTCAATTAATTTTAATGTTTTAGTAAAAGAACAAAAAAAAAAAACTTAATTTTTATTATTCTAAAAAATGTCAAGATAGTCAATTTATAGAGTTTATATACTTTGGACAATTTTTACGTATTATTAACTTTTTATTTTCATTAAATTCGTAACTTTTAAAGTCCAGAGAAAAAAAGTGTAAGTACACAATTAATTACCTGGCCACAATTCTAGTAATCAATTAGCAAATGCAATTACAGCCTGTTGCATAATAATATACATAGATACTTTTTTCCGAATTTCAAAAAAAATTAATTCACGAATTTAATGAAAATAAAAAGTTGAAACGTTTTTAGAGAAATAAACTCAATAAAATGGCCATTCGTGGGTTATTCAGTATATAAATATTTTTATTTGTTAACAAATCAAAAGTTATGGAACAATGTAAACTATTGATGATAATACGCCGGACAGGTCATCATAGTGTCGCCTGTGCAATATTTTATTTTCAAAAACACGTCCACACATCGAAAATACCGATGCAATAAAACAAACACAATTAAATAAACCAAAAATCATTGCGAATTAGTTGCACAATTTATTCGCACATTAAACATATTATTATAATACAGTTTATAACAAAATATCAACGAATAACATGTATTATACAAAAACACAATAAGTCACCGGTTGAAAACGGCTTCCAAGCTGAACGGTTTGAAAAAGGGGGAGAAGCGACGACTCGATGGATTTGGTAAGTGAAGGTTTCGTTCACTAAAGGTCGACATCCATTCAGCTGGGACCGCTGCACATACGATTACTGATAATCAACCATCCCTTGGAGAGGAGAGGGGGGAATGTCGACTATGTGCTGTAACCGACTGCAACAATTTAATCGTAAACGTCGAAAACAATTGCGGATAGTTACTCTGAACCGGTTCCACCGGAACGATGACTGTTTCAAGGACAGTTTCGGCGGCGAATCCGTGCAACTGTCGCCAAAGTCCATGCGGAGCAAAACACTGTCGCCAAAACCGATTGCCCGCAGCGGAGTGTCCGGCGGCGGTGTAGGAGGTCCGTGCGCGTGTACAGCCGCGACGGCTGGTGCAGAATCCATTGTCAGTAACTTGGCAGCGGTCGTGAATTCAACGTTTCCGTTTGAATCGTTTGGTTCCCGCTGGTCTGCGGACGGAAGCGATTTGACTAGTCCGTCGCCGCGCGCACTGTCAACAAATTCGCGTTTCGAGCCATCGGCACAAACGGACGCCGCCGGTCGTCCGAACGTTCTAAATTTGTACGGGCTTTTGTCCAATATGCCAATGTGGCCAGGTCGAGGACTTCCACTACGCAAACCGGCCGTCCGCGGCGGTGGCGATCGACGTTAGGCTATCCCGAGTGTTCGTGATAGTATCAACAATAATAATGACGTTTTCACGAAAGCGAACCGTACTTAAAACGCGTTCAAAAAAGGCCGAAACGTTAAGATAAAAATTACGCGAATACGTCAAACCACGTTGCAGTTAGTAATGTTATAATATTATTTTCCGCGCGCAACGATTGTACAAGTTATTGTAGGAACTCGATAAACACCCACAACGGTTAATATAACAAATGCGGGCGGTCGCACAGACAGCAAATCTGCAATACGATTAGGTATAATGAATATCGTTTGACGAGGCGATATATTTTATTTAAATAATCATTTTTTCCCCCGTTTCTGAATTTAGAGCGCACCGAGCAATTTATCGGTTTTACGTTGACTGGTTGTATATTTTCGTCCGTTTGCGAACGACTTTTCTGCTAGAAATTTCGCTCCATTTGAATATCGTACTTCACTTTTGTTTACGGACGATTGTTATTATTATCTAATTTATGGATTTGGATCTGACACACGTTTACATCTCAGATAAATAAATAAATTATCATTTTCAGGTGTGATTTCCGGTAGTGAACTACAGTCTGTAGTCGGATCATCGAGGAGTTCACTTGACGATTTTGAATAACGAATAACGATCGAATTTGATTTAATCTTTTTAGTCGCTTCAGACATTCTTCTCGGGAAATACATTTGAGTTAGGCACCTACGCTAATTGATACCTATCTAATGTCAATATAATATTTGAATTTCATCCTCGGCATATTGTTAAAAATCTTTAAATTATTTGGAGAGGGAGGGGATAGATCCACCCAGTACCTATTTTTTAAATTTTTTATTCGATAATTAAGTAACTATAATATTGTAATTGAATAGAGTGAAGTATAATATTTTTAGAAATAAAAATTAAATTTAAGTTTTATTTTTAACTATTATCACTGGTAAGTGAAGAGCTTATATATCCATAGATATAATAACCGTCACCACCCTAGTTTAAATTTTACGTGATTTATAATATTTGTGTTTAGTGAATGTAATTAAAATCCAAATAAATAATAGCCAAATGAATACCATTTAAAGGAAAAGATTCTAATACAAGTGGCGAAAATTATGAATATATTATAATTATACAGGGTGTCCCGAAAATGTAGACCCATTGAAATATCTCCGAAGAAAAAAATATCGAATTCTGTTTTTTTGTTTTTTTTTTCCGTAAAATCCGTAATCCAGTGGGAACTTTTTGTTTTTAAGTCACTAAAGTAATTGTTAAGTTTCAAAATCAAATACCAACATAAAATACCTTATCAATTTTGGAAAGTTTGCGGATCTCATGGCAGTCAAGTTGTAAAGTTAATTTTTTATGTTATGATAAAAAAAACTAAAAAAATAGCATTTTATTTGCTAAAAATTCGAAGAGAGTCATTGTACAGAATTTATTCTTCTGAAAATATTGACGCATCAACTTTTTATTTCCATTGAATTCGTAAATTTTAATAATTGTTAAAGTTCGGAGAAAAAACCTATACAATATTATACAGCGGGTTGTAACCACATTCGTTAATCGATTATTATTGTTATGGTTAATTTATTGTAAACTTTTTATTTATTTTTATTAAAATATCAATAATCGCAGTGGCGCATTTGAGGCAATTTTATGGGGACGGGGGGGGGGGACATAAAAAAAAAATACAGAATTTGATTATGTTTAATGTCTCCGGATATATTATTATAACGGTTAATTAATTTTCGTGGGACACTCCGTATACACGCTTTTGAATATTGAACGATTTTCATCAGTTTATTTGAATTTTAAACAATTAATATTGTTATTATTATAAGTACGTGCTTGTAGCACACGGTAGTTGTAAGAAAAAATAAAAAACTATTATTTCTATTGTTCTCAAACTTGTATAAGCATATTAATATGATATTAATTAGTATCAATTATTAATAATCTTACCACGTGCTGGCACTATTATACCTGTGTTTTATTAACTACAAGGGCACCGAGAACGCGATTTACTGATATCGATATTATTATTTTATCGGATAATGAAATTCAGTGAAAATCATACATACCTACTTTTGAGTTTTATCTGAAACGGGTTCGACGGACGTACGACTAAAATGTCATCGACGCGTTCTTCCACGAAAACGACTGTTGCTGATGCGCCACGAAGAATATTCTAAGTTTTTTTTTTTTTTTTTTATGTATTTGTTACTTGGAAATGGAATACAATAATAATCATTATCATTTCATATTACCGATTATTGTTATTCGATTGAAAAAAAAAATTAAAAAAAAGTTGTGATCGCGATATTTTTGCAACATATAAAAAACATAAAAACGGCGAACTGTGTATTTTCGTCGAATGAAAATTAATATTAATAACATTTTAGAGATTAGATCGATTAATTAACTGTGTTGGTATTATTGTGAAAAAAATAACGTTGAGATGAATAAAATAACATACACTTGGGTAGCAATCTTCGTCTCTGAAAGACTCGGATCCCCCCCCTCCTATTTTTTTATACTAAAGTAACACAATCTTACTACAACTACTACACTACTTCTGAAAAAAAAAAATAGCCATATTTGAACATACGAATGCGTAGTTTAAAAGTTAAAACCCTTTAAAAACACACTTTTCGTCGTGAAAGTACAAAATTGCATCCAATTGGTTTAATTCGGGAAGGTATTTTATTTGGGGATGTTCAAAGCAAAAAAAAATAACCTAAAGCTAAAATAACTACATCCAAGTGTAGTACTTTTTTTGAAATAAAATTTTATCAATTGAAGTCATTTTTGGACTTTCCAAGCGGTTTTCATAATAAATGTGAAAAACCGGTAAAATGTACACGCATGTAAAAAAGAAATTTCGCTCCGAATTGTTTTTCGTTAAGAGTGGTTAATCATTGCATATAGACATAAATTGAATTCTCCCTAAATATTCTACTTCTATTACAACAGTAGCCCACCCATTGTGATTATGTCTGTTTTTTTTTTATATTAAAGTTAATTGTTATTGTAGTAAAGAACCATTTTTTTTTTTTTGTGATCAATTAAACTCCTACAGTCTATAATTGTATAAATATATAGGGATGTTTAATTATAAACACAAGGGGTCACGTACTCGTGTTAGACTAAGCCTCTCCTACTCTACTCTCCCCCGAAAAAACGCAGGATAAACGATTATTATACTTACACACTAAAATGTAGTAGGATATATTATTTAAAGAAAGTGTATTACGATTGTAAAATTAATTTCGTGTTATAAAATTAAAAGGAATTGGAGTTAACTCGATTGGACATAGCGGATTCAAAACTAATTCGTTATTTTTTTATTGAGTCGGGGAGATTGATGACGGTGTACGCTTTAGTCGATTTAGATACAAAAGCTTAACGGTACTGTAGGAGAAGTGCATTTGACGAATTTCGATTTTGGAAACGGATTGGGATTCTTTAGGTTATTACGTGAACGAAATTCGGCGAAAATGGGTCAGGTCTCTACGAATATTACAAAAAACCAGTCACGTTTTATGTTGTTGCGTAGATTTTCCCGTCTTAAAAAGAAACCTACGAATAACGACACAGCATCGAAAAACAGACATCTCAACTAATTCGTTTCTCGTTCGCTCGGAATCTGAAAAAAATTTAAAACTCGATGTGCTATTCGTTTTAACATCGGGTTTCAAAAAAAAAAAAACCTCTCAATAGCTGCTATACTCGGTCAATGAAGTATATATAAGCATATACAGTATAATAACGTTTTACTTTTCTTTTTTTTTTTTTCCAATGGACGTTCATTTTTATCAGTATACTCTACCTGTGGGTACCTAGGTATAATAATAGCTCGCGATCTGTCTGATATTCTGTTTTATTCTTTCGGTTTTCTATAACTCGCATATTATTTTTATCTACTTAATTTTAAAGGTCAACCAAAGTCAGCAGAAGTTAGTTGGTATGTTAAAAACTAATATATTATACCTGCTATAATCTAATTAATTTTATTTTTATTTTTTAATAAAGCGATATTATGTATAGGTAACAATAATTGTAGGAATAACAGGAACGTTTATTATATTATTATATTGGTGTATTTGATTTGACGAAGAAAATAAAAATGTTTAATCAGTGTAATTAATAGTTTCAACGTTTACGATTTTGGGTTTTTATTTCGTTCGACTGTTTCGAAATTAAAAAAAATACTGCCGATATGCGTTGCTGACGAATAAAGTTTCTGAGCAAAGTTCGGATATGTCCCACCTACATAACGGTTGTTTTCGTCAAATTTCGTTCTTAAAACGTTCATAAAAAAAAAAAAAAAAAACCAGACGAACATTTAGAGCGAAACTTTTGCTGGAAAACATTTTATAATAACGGAATCGCCGTACAACCCCACCCGTACCCGGCACTCCAATTTTTCCGATAATTATGAGAACGGTTCGGAAAATCGAGAAATATCATCGCGGCGAGATTTACGGTAAGGTTAGGTGAGGTAACACGGAAACTCGGTCCGCTCAGAATTTGAAAGTTTCCGCGACAACAGTACAGCGGGCATTATAGGCTTGTCGTGGGTGCCGAGTCTGCGTAATGAATTTGGCGATTTGGCGTTTCGAGAAATAATTTATAGCGCGCACGAGACGTTTTATGGATCCCAATTCGTATTAAAAAAATTTCGTGTGTACGAGATAATAATAACAGTAAACGACCTGCGATTTGAAGGTGATCGCGTTAATGAACCCCGTTTTATCATCAACCGTTAGCGCACACATTATTATAACTCTCGATCCGTCTAATTAGTGAACCTTCGCATTATAATAACATCGATACGCCTATATAAATTATACTGTACACTTGGTATACACCTAGTGAAATCCATTAGACCGTACCGTAATATAATGCGATTAAAATGTATTTCAGTAAAAATTGTTTTCATAAAAATCGAATGTCAATCAGGTCGTGTATTAAAAATAAGACCGATTATGTATATTATTTTGTACGCGCTGCACAATATTATAATAGTGTACACGTCGATGTTACTAATTTTTAAAATATACTATAATAATAATAATAATAATACAACATGTAACGCTTTGAAACATTTCGCAAACGGTTTTTCTTTTTTCTATAATGATATTCATCGCTCCAATCTACGGCCGTTTCACGTTCGTTATTCTTTCGCAATTTCTATTAATCTAAATCAAGTATTAATAACTTTAAGTCTCGATCATCTTATAACGGCGCATACCGGGTGATCCACTTAAGTGAGCTCAAGTGCGCTGGTTATCTCGGAAAGTATTAACTTTGTCCGCAATTCGTTTTCTAGAACATTTAAGAAACAAGCTGCTCAACAATTTTATATTTATGTTTTTTTTTTTTTTTTTTTTTGTCACCCTTGTTTTTGGGGGTAAAACCACTAAGCACCTGCTTTTGATTTTCAAACGGTAACCTATGTTAAAAAGTCCATAAATAGATGGAATATTAGATAAAACGAATTTCAGCGTTGACATTTTTGATTTCCGTTGACGGGATATTGCACTTTTAAGTTTGGGTTGGAGGAGAGTAGCGGTGCATTATTAACACGCCGCCACGCAAATGATACCCCGTTACAAATCTCCTCCAACCTAAACATAAAAGTGGAATATCTCGTCAACGGCTTATTGGAAATCAAAAATTTCAACACTCAAATTTATTTAAACTAATAACCCGTGCATTTACGGACTTTTTAATATAGGTCGCTATTTGAAAATCAAAAGTAGACAGTGGTTTTATCCCCAAAAATAACATAAATATAAAATTGTAGAGATGGTTGTTTCTTAAATGTTCTAGAAAACGAATTCCGGAGGGAGTTAATACTTTTCGAGAAAATTAGTGTACCCACTTGAATGGATCACCCGGTATCTATATATAATGCACGTAAAATATTCGTATACATATAGCACTGAAACCAATAACACATTACTCGTATTTCATTTACAACGTGTAACACGCATAATGTTTCAAAATATCCAAAAGAAAGAAAACCCCCCCCCCTCCCCGTTTAATTCGTCAGCGACCCCTAATATACAATAACAGATTTACGTTCAAAACGAAATTAATATGTTTCAGCCGGCGGCGGCAATGTAACGCTTAAAAAGATCAGGTAAGGTATTAGTTGTAATTATTATTATTATAAGTACCTAATACCGTCGTCAATAACGTCATAATATTATAATCATGCGACGTACCTACCAAATATCTGTTTCGGCTTATTTCTGAAAATTAAACAATTTTACAAAGCACTTAATACAGTTTTATTATTTCGAAAATAAATTGCTTGGCGTTGACGTTTTCTAATTGCCGTCGACCGGTTCGAATTATCGAGTGTGAACACTCCTACACGGATTATCCCAGCTGCGGTGTTCGAGTTGAACGAACAAAAGAAGAGCGACTGGTAAGACTGGCAAACAATTACCGTTCTTCGTGACGTTTTTGTACTCAACCTAATCCGCGGGAGGCTTGGCCCCTAGCACCCATCTTACGCCGATCATATTATACGTAGTTCGGCGATTAATAATCCACGAAAAAAGAAAAACCACTAACTCGACCACCGCTGTCTGCTGCGAGCTAAATTTTTGCTCGGGATATTATACGCAGATTCGTCTATTCTTAGTAGTTCTTAATCTTTTTTATTCTACGCACCCTTTGTACATTTTAAGAAATCTCACACACCCCCTTCCGTCAAATTAGATTAGTCTATTCGAGTTTAGAAGTTCTTTTTTTTTTTTTTGAGTGAGCCATACAAATAAATTTTACGAAACTCCTATAAAATATATTGTACATTATACAACTAAAATTAATTTATTGTTTTAAATTGTACTGATTGTAAATTTGCATAATAATGAAAATTCGGGCTGGGCTGAAATGGGCTATGAAAAATATTTTTAAACCGGATCCAGCTTTTAAACATCAGCAAAAAGTTCGGGCCGAGCCGAGCTTTGGAAAAAAAAAAATTTTAATTTGGTCGGTTTGGGCTTTTCTGTGCCGATAAAAATATAAACCACAGCACCGGATCGGACCGAAATTTTATATTCGCACAGAAAACCGGGCGAGGCCAGGAATTTTCGGCCCGTGCAGACCTCTAATAACTAATACCTACATTATATTACTTATGTTACTCTGGTTGTTATTGCGGTTAACCCGACGTAAAAATATGTGTACATAAATTATTCGATACGATGCACGTTGTCAACTTGTAATGTACCCGGAGTTTGAGCTCTGAGAGCCGAACCGATTTATTATTCTATAATAATATTTAATTATTTATTAATTGTAATTATACTTATTTAATAATTTTTGCAAAAAATCGGTTTTGATAAATGAATTACCAAAGTTCAATGCGAACAGAGCCTTTGGCGTACAAGTATGAATCTAATTTGTATTTGTTATTTAATTTCCTACCTACTAGTATTTTTTACACAGTATGTTTGAGTCATATATTTGGTTTTTATTGAATATTATTATAATTGTATAAAACCGGTTAGACGCATAAGTAATTTGGGTGAGAACTCGCGTATTATCCGGGACTACCAGCTCAATAAGTCAATGAACCATAATATACAGCGCGTTGGGTATAATTATTATAGTATTTTTTGAAATAATAAATGTTTAATTAATCTGATGAGTATGTACGACACTATGTATCTATAACTAATAGTATAAAAGTTCTCTAACATAATTTTCAAGGTTTTCGTAGGTTTTTATTTGGTTTTATGTTATTAGGAATTGTTACGGTCGAGCGAAAATGACCGAAAATTTAATACAAGGTTTATCATGAGTTGCAGTTAATGGTAAAAAAAAAAAAAAAAATTCAGACGGTGATATTTTTTAAAGCGTATAAAGATAAAATTTTAACAAAAATGTAAAATCCCATGCGTCCCACTTCAAACAAATAGTAAAGGTAGGTACTCTGCGCTAAAATTACTGAAAATCAAGTAGTGGTGTACTTCGTCCCCCTTCGTCCCACAATTCGAGTACTGAATTCACTTGCTATAGATCGTTTTAAAAAAAAAAAAATATATATATTTTTTTGTTTATAATAATAATTATTACACAACTGTTAGGCTGATTACTACCGTATTGAAAATACTGTGTACCCCTCTTGTGCCCCTTTCGGCCTCTGCATAGCCGAAGATGGCTCTGGTTTTAACCTAAAAATATCTGCATAGTACCTATAAAAGTAGGTATATAATTAAAATAAGATCTCAAGTAGTTCAATAGTTAATTATTGAACGAAAAATGTGACATTTCCTTTTGAAACTGAACTAAACGACGGATCTGTTGGAAGGTTTTCGGTTATCGAAATATTTATTAAATAATGAAACATAATTACATGATTGCAACATCTGTACAATAAATGTATTAAACATGGTGTACAATGTCATATGCGCCATGTCCCTGGCAGCGTATTAATATAACGTTCTCTTTTCTCTACTTTAAACGAGTCGCACACGCAATTGGAATCCTCTAAATTATTGGCCAGATATGACGCTATTTGATTTAAGTATTAAGTCCCAGAGTAATAACTTAAACAAATTAAGTATTAAATATTATGTAGGTATACTATATCAGTTATCATACGACTCGGCGGCACACTGTGTTGAGGTATCCAGGTTAAGTCTAATGTTGTTTCTATAGGATCATATAATACATAAGTCGTATAATCTCAAAATTGTTAATTGCGTGTATAAAACTCTTAAATAGTTAAAAAAAAGAAAAAAATTGTCATGAAATATTTATAGCAATCATTATCATTGACCGTTTATATCATATCTATAGTATATAATATTATAATTTAATTTTTGTATAATTGATATCTATTTCCCTAGAAACAGCGTAAACCATAAGAAAGAATAATCTATAAAATACTCTCTTTAAGGCACAGGAAGTTATTGTATACACCTGTAAAACTGTTGGAAACACTGGTTACGTTTTAACATTTCCCTTTGGCTTTATCCAAAGGTTTAGGTTTATATTTGGGACTTGGGTGTTTTTAAACAATGTTACTGATTATCTTAGATAATATACATCTTGTTTATAAAAATAATTACTAATACAGTTGGTATATATTTTGTTTTGAATTGCATCAGATTACGCCACATTAAACAAAAATCCTACTGGCCACCCCTGACATAATTCTTCTTCTCCTTCGCCTTTATCCAAACTACTTGGGGTCGGCCACCTTTGTCTTAAATTTTCGCTTGACTCGATCCCGCATATTGTCGTAGCATACTACTGCTATCCTTATATCATACTCAATCAAAACGGAGGTGATTGGACAACCACCTTCTTTTTGGTCCACTTTTCTCCTACGTTTATTTTGATTGCAATTCTTACTGGTTCCGATTAATCTTTCTTCATAAGTAATCCAACCATTTCAGTTTTTTCTCTTTTTATCCACTATCCAAGTCATATCTGAGCTACCTCTTATATTCTCATTACCAGGGTTTGAGACTCCAAGCATTTATACTAATTTTTTTGGCTCAACATAAAATCTAGCAAAGTGTCATGGAAACTTATGTCATGTTACAATGATCTCAAATATGAAAATTGAAAGTGACTTTTTAAAACTTATTTCGATTATTTTTAAAAAAAATTGCTTTTTCTAGTTTTTCTAATTAGTTTTGGTTTTTTGTCTATCTCTGCTTAATTATGACCCGTACCACTAACAAAAACTTAAACAATTAAGTTAATTTCTGTTTTAGATTCCGGGTGAAGTGAAGAATGTATTGGTTTTATTATGATGTGTATTTTTATATTTCTGTTTGTTTTTTTCAGTGCTTATTTTGATGATTATATGTGCTATAAGTCCCGAACCCTGCTCATTACTTACACTATCTTTTCTCGTCACTCAACTCATCCACTTAAGCATTTTAATCTCTGCTACACTCATTCTCTGTTCTATTTTTTTGTCTATCACCCAACACTCCGACCCATACAACATAGTCGGTCTTATCATACTCTTGTAGAAATTACCTTGGTCACATAAAACACTTGACGCTTCCCTCCACTTAATCCAATCACGCTGCATCCTACGTTTCACATTTTGAAGATTTGATTAATGCTAGGTTAAGTTAAATTTCATAAACATTGTTATTTTTCACATAAATACCCATCGTAAAAACGAACAAAAAGTCTAATACCGAGTAGGTATATAGTTTGACAAGAACAAATTTAAATTCAAACGCCCGGTATTTTTTAAGGAATTGCTTATAGGCAATTTTAATATTTATAAAAAAAAAATGCAAATTTTTCACCTCAAACCCAGACAATATATTTTCGCATGTTTTTATTTATTACGTAAACGAAATAGTTTTTCGGCCGTACGAACAAGGGTACGTAGGGTCATACTATTTGTACTGTACACCGTATATTTTTCCACTATGCTATTTATGTTTACAATGGAATAATTACTTATATACCTAATAAATTCATTATTATAATATATTCAAATATTCTATGTTATAATAATATAACCGACGGTAATAATATCTACACCTGCACGGTTTCGGGTATAATGTCCAAGTGTACCTACCTACTCATTAGTTATTACCAATAGACACGTCATTAACTTATAAAAATACACCCGAGTATGACATACAGAGTGTCTAACAGTGTCCTATCCATCTCATCCTAATGTTAGTTACTGTCAAAATTCATTTTTTTTTAAACATTTCATTTTTCAATCGGGTTTTGCTTGAAGAGAACACAAATGTAGCGAAAAATTAAATTTTTTTTTTCATTCCTTGATCACCGAAAAAATATAGCTTTACATTTTTTCACTTTTTAAAATATCCAATATAGCCAATTTCTACGTTACTATACTGAAAATCAAGTGTTTTCACGCCAATTTTTTAGAAATTAAAACGGCTATTACTAAGAAACTATTGATAGAATTTGTAACTAGGGTACATTAAAATATTTAGAATACATAATATATTTTACAAATTGCCCATTTTGAAAATGATAAAAAGTGAAAAATAGCAATTTTGTTCAGTGAATAAGAGATGCAAATAAAAAATATATTTTTCTCTAAATTTGTGTGCCTCTGATACAAAACGTGAATGAAAAAAAAATTTCAAACAAAAAATGAACATTGACAGAATTATTAGTATTCGGATAACAATGTAGAACACCTTGTATAACGTTTTTTTCTATGATCAGCAATTTTACACGTGGGTATTTTCTTTTAATTACGGCAAAACAGAAATTTATTGAAATTCCGAAAAATTAATTTTAATTGCATTTATAATCATCATAGGTGCCTAACATATAGATATAGATACATAGGTACTTGTTAAATAATTATTAGATGGATTAACTAATATTGTTATTGGTATCAATATTTTTGTTTCTATCAATAATTTGAGTAAATTTGAACATATTTTAAATTCTACATATACATACACTATACCATGTTTTGTATACGTTTGTTTATAAATTGGGTATATTTTTTATTCATTCACTTTTGTTCAAAATTTGACCTTCAGAAATATTGATATGTAATCAATATCGGCTCCTGCGAGTATATAGTCTAACATTGAAATCATATATTAGGTACTATTGCACCAGGTACAGAGTACTTACAATTATAATAGGTACTTCATGAGTAAACTCTGTTGTATTATACATTTAAATCATTGATCAACAACGTGTCAGAAAATCAACAACGTGTCAGAAAATCAACAACTTTCTATACAATTATCTTAACAATATAAATATTTCACACTTAAGAGGGTGTCGTACCTCAGTAAATTTGTTAGTAATAACTATTTCGCGCGAGAAAGAAACGAGAAGACTACAGTTATAATTAAGAAACGAAATTATCACAGTATAAAAAGGAGAGCTTACGCTGTGAAATGTTGTTTTTATTTTTTCGAGTTTGAAATACACAAAAATAATGAATTTTCAAACTTAAATGAATTCTTTTGATGTTCTGATATCGAAAAAAAATGAAAAACGACATTTCACAGTCAAAGTTCTCCTTTTTATATTGCGATAATTTCGTTTCTTAATTATACTTATAGCCTAATTATAACTGTAGCCTTCTTGGTTCTCTCCCGCACGAAACAGATTTAGTGTGAAAATTTACATTTTATGCCATCAAGTGCTGCTCCAAGCGGCATCGCGAATTCTAACGTCGTCGTACTCGGCGGAGTCCCCCCCCCTCCCACTACAACGCAACCCGTAGCGTCACGAATCGCGCGTGCGGAGCGCTAGCGTGCAACGTTCTTATTTATATTTTTTACGGACATACAGCAAACTGAGCAACCCACGAATAAATTATTCTTATCGATAAGATAAAATATTATTTTCGTGTCTATTTGTTTGCTCTATAGGTAATTGTGTGTATATCATTTACTATTTACTATTTAGAATTATAAATAATGGTACTGTAGTATAATTTGCTGTTCAATCCCCCGAATAAAAATACTAGAAACGTAGAACGAAGAGTTTAGGTGCGAAAATATTATATTATTTATTAGTATTTATTACCTGCTATTATTCTGTACTATTACACTTCCAATGACATACCAGCACGCCGAGCGTCGTCATCATATTATACGCATATATATTATATTATTAAAAATTATGATGTTATGTAATAATTATAAATAACTCATAATATAAACACACGTTATTACACTTAGTGGTGTAGCCAGAGGGGGTTTGACACTGGTGACGTAGATAATGACGGTACGCTCCTATGCGTGCCGTGATAGCCGATTGGCAATGGAGTGAACGCAGCTACAAAACAAAATATGATGCGTTATCAAGAGCGGTGTTAATATCTGTTTGGTTATTTCTTTGTAGAGACTAAAATAAAAATCGATTTGTAATTTTAATAATTCTGAGACTATGGAAATTTGTTCTGAATTACTAGATTTTTTTCAAAAAGGCTTTAATACCACTTTCGTGATCTCGGAATTTCTTTTTACATTACTTCATAAAAAATTATTTTTGTAACTTGTTTTGAAACACAATTTTTTATGCTTATTATAATATATTGTTATAACACGTATTTTGAAAAAATTTAAATCAGTTGGGTGGCATACTTGTTTCATTATTTTTTTCAATAAAGCATTTATATTTATAACTTAATTATTAGATGATTTTTGATGATTTATCAAAGGTTCTAAAATAATATTATTTCGATGTAGATGTATTTTTTTTTTTTTTAAACAACAATAAATTGGTACATAGTACTGTTTTTTTTTTTAAGATTCTGAGAGATTGTTTCTAAACATTTTACAACACAAATACAAAATCAAAAAAATAATGAAAATAATATTACCGTCAACTTTTCTGTATTTTTGATTTTTCCCGCGAAAAGTTAAAAAATAGATATATGACGGAGACGCGCGATGGGCGAGTTTATCATCGGAAATCGGAATGATAAAATAGTAACAATATTCGTACCTATTACAATATTATTTTTATTCTGGATAACAATAAAAAAATTATTATGTGGATACTATATCATAACCTCTAACACCTTTTGTGCTACATTAGCACCTAAATGAAACAAAACATTTCCAAAAAATTACATACTGAAGTTTTAATTGATCATAAATAGGTGTATTATATTTATCGTAGATAGTGTACTATAAACAGGTAAATTTCATCTAATCTCTCTATGGAATAAAAATAACAATTTCAAAAAGAAAAATCCATGTCAACATGTCGACAGTGTGTCAGAAAACTCAACACTTGCCTATTCATGTTATAATTATATAAATATTTCACTTGATTAAATTATTTGTCATACCCTAGTCCCTATCGTTATTGGAATAGTTTTACCAGTCTTAGACATTTTGGTAATTTTTGTGCTAATGAAAGTAGTAAAACCAATGCAATGTACATGTTTTAACATATTTGTTTTTGGTAAAATTTCAAACAGTAATCGTATAATTGTATTTCAAAATAAATATAATATTATTGAAACAATTTTTAAAAAATTGATAAAAAATAAAATAAAAAATGATAATATGTGACATATGAATTTACTTTACTAAAAATTAAGTCTGACGATTCAGATTTAAAAAAAAAAATAAAAACTTAAAAATCTCAGTCTCAAGTTTTATTACGACATACAACGTCAGTCATTGGATTCAACTTTCGTGTTTCAAGTTCACATGACATGGCTTAAACGAGATTTTTGATAAAATAACTTAAAATGTCATCATGTGTATTCTGTAGTATTTATATAAAAATAATTTTGGCACGATAATAATAATAAAATAACAATAAAACATAATAATTTATTACATATAGTAGTTAATTTAAAAAAAAAAAAAATAATAAATCTTAAAGAGAATTAAAACTTAAAATAATCGTAATGTCCTAATTACAAAAAATATAAATTATACAGGAATGGAAAATATCAATTTGTACTAAAATTCTATAACACAAATGATTATACATTAGTTATTTAACGGTTATTCAAATAAAGCATAGTTTTCGGCGTTATAGACAGCCATCTTCTACACTAGAAACTTAATGGATAATGTACACATTAGATGAATAAAAATTAACGTTTGATCATAAGTTTCATATTTGAGCGTTGATTATACCATAATCATTTCTTAATTTAAAAGAAACAAAGAATGTGGAACAAAGGACGTATTAAATAGCAACGGGTCTTGGTTTCAATTCTAAAAATTGGAATGGTACATCCAGACTACGGTTGCAGTATTCGACAACAAGATGTCCTCTCCGGTTGGATGTGCCTACCACAATGACCGTATCACCTTTCATCAGTGTAACATCACAGTTTCCTTCTTCTGAAAATTATATTATTATTATTCAAAATATTCATATAGTATCCCTTTTACAAAACCAAACAATTTATTGGTCTTTTACTATTGATAATATCGTATTACCTGGAAACGATTTTTTCATGATACGATTTTGTGGATACCCTACTTTTGTATTGCCTGATATTGTATATGAACGACTTGGAGGTAACGGTGGAGGTCTTTCCTGAAAAATAGTGACAACATTTTGTGTTAGTAATTGTTTTATAAAACCTAAAGACGTCATTGATTTTTAAATAGATAGTCATCTTAAAAGCCTATAATCAAGATTAGTAAGTAAAAGTAACACATAATATTACATATTTTGGAAAACGAAAATCTATTCAAATACATAATAACTTTTCAAATTATTAACTACTTGTATAATATATTTGAAAATTATTATTTACCAAATTCAATCCAAAAAGATTACAAGTCTGTATTATTTTCTGATCAAATTTTTCAATTTGATCTGGAGGAGGTGTTCCTGTTATGGGTTGAGGTCTGGGTCTTGTCAAAGTTGCTGTGCCGCTGTTATTTATTCCGGCGTTAGGTATTTGACTTCCAGAAGTTGAGTTAATATTACTCATTTTCCGACCGTTTATACCCAATTTATTGTTGAGACCTAATTAAACAAAACAAAATAAATAAATTATCAAATAAATGTACACAATACCTATTTTACTATATTTCATCAGTGAAAATGTATAAACGAGAAATCCAGTGTATACCCATTTATTTTATAATCTACGTATATATAAATTAATCTCTACAACATCAATTTGATCAATACTTATTTAAAAAAAACAAAAGTTGTTTTAGATTAATAGGTAATAAAAAATGGAAAATAAAAAATATAGATAAAATAAAATACTTAAATAAATAAAAATAACAATATATACGTATATATTAAAAACAAATAAATAAATTATCAGAAAAAAAAGAGACAAAACAAAGCCTAGAGAATTATAAAAGTTGTGTGGATATTTATTTCTTTTACTTTATTTATATTTTTAAATTTTTAATTATTATTTAAATGTACAGGTGTACTTGAAAGAATGAACCTTAAAAACTGCTCAAAACCAGACTATCTGATTAATTATTGAAATTTGAAATTGTGTTGGGTAAAGAATAACCATTAGAATACACTTAAATTCAAATTTGTACTCATAGTAGACAAATTAAATGTCCTATACATTATAACACACATACATTGTACGATCGGGTTGGAAACTTGTTGCATTTGCATAATTCGTTTGGTGCCAGGCCATTTCCTCCTGGTCCTCCAACTTCTCCAAGTACATTGTATCAGTACAGCAGCATTGTGATGAGTCTGCCATCGAAGTTTTTCTAGATGTTGCCTTACACCCTCGCTAAATAAAAAAATTACAAGTAGGTACAAGTGAATTAAAAGTTTACGATATTTTACTGTTTACCATAATAGTAGATATAATAACTACTTACCTCAGGAAGACGTGTCTTTTGCCGAATGCCCAACTCATGCTCACTTCACTCTGTTTTGTGTCTATTCTGTCTTCGATACATTGCAGTATTAGATGGCAATCTTCAGTCGCTCGATCGTCAGTCCGTAAAAGTCTGTTAAACGGTGCCAACATCTTGTATCTGAGGTTGAAAGCTTTATACCGCATACGATGGGGATAACCTAAATAATTGATACACATTTTGTAAACACAATTATTTATTATTTGTTATTATAGTTCTAACGTCTGTTTACCTCCTGCCATTAAATTCACAGTTTCCAACACTTGTAACGAGCGTATTTGTCGCATAACAACGGCTCGGTCAAATTTGTCCGGAGTTTCTGTGGCGTTTGCTTTAATGCAACGGACAAAATGAGGTCTGGCGTGTACCAGAGATCTTAATAAATTATCCAGTCGAGTGTGGAAGTCTTGCGTTAACGTCGACACGGGTTCGTTGCCGTTTAATCTGTAAAATGAAACGCGATGTAGAAAAATAAATGTTAATTATAAACTATTTGAATTTGGGCTTTCAGTCATATTGCGTTGAAAGTATGCATGTAGTTATTGAGTTGTGTATATTTTGAAGATTTGAGGACATTGGGAGTAAGGCATGTAGAAGAAACTGCAAAATACAGGGAATAATGGAGGCGTTTTTATTGCGGTGATGGGCTTGAAAGACCTATAAAAAGCCTAAGAGAGAAAGAAGATACTTTGAAGAAGTTCAGATTGTCCAGTAAGTAACATAACAGTGTTAACAAATATATTTCGTCATTTGTTTATAACTGTCGAAACGGAATAAAATTAACTAAATGTAATTTTATGAATATTTTTGAGTAAATATAATAATATCCTACTTACAGATCGGAATGAGACGTCGGAGATATTCGGAATTTTATTCCTCTTGGTACAGTTTCTATACTGTACAGCGCTTTTAGCTCGCTTCCAAACAAATGCGTGGCGAAACCAAAAGAACATGACTGTTTATGGAAAACGGACACCAGATCGTCAGGCACCACATCCTTGTTGGTTTCTGAAATCGCATATAAATGATTATACTCAATAAAGTCACAGACCTACAGCAGTGACCCATACGAAATATATGCATTATAGATAGGTACAGATTGTGATCACATTTATCTAACGTTGAGTCAATTAGGTAGATAACTGTGGTTTTGATTTTTACCGAGAAAATCCGAAGCGTCGTATATAACCCTGCCAGAAAAATGTTGTATGCCGAAAGATCTCTGGTCCACCGATTTGGTTTCGAAGAGTCTTGGATTGTTTCTGTGTTGGGATTTCACTTTTCTCAGATACAGCTCTACCGACCCGTTGACGGAACATTCGACGTCCAACATGCTCAACAATCCGGTTCTCTGCGGGATAAACAATGTTTCAATGAAAACGAAAAAAATAACGTAAATTGAATACGTAAGCCAGTGGAAGGAGCCTTCTCCAATGTTCTTACCAATGAAGATATGAGATCTATGCACGGGACGTTGTCGACATAGTCGATTTCAACGTCACAATGTATTCCTTCGTCGCGACAAGATTCGATGCTAGATTTGAATATGTGAGTATTGTAGAAATGCTGCATTGTCTCGGCGCAAAGGTTGATACACAAGTGTTCCAGTTGACTGGGCTGTAAATGATTAGTTCGAAATTAATAATTAATAACGATAAATATTGAGGTTAGAAAACATTAGTAATTAGCACTTCCGAATAATTTACTGACGTTAGTTTTCCATAGTTCGGAAGAACTTTTGAATATTTTATTCTATTAGGTTTCCCCATAACCGATTAGAAACTATTCAAATAGTTTTTCTATAAACAAATATTAACTACTCCTACCTATACGAATAGTTTTCTCTCATAATCGATTATATTCGAATATTTTCCTCAAATTCAGATGAGCAAAATCCGAATTCTAATAAAAAGGATTTAACGTTCTAAAAATCCGATTTTCGAAATTATTTACACATTTTAAAATTGCTGCGGTTGGAAGAGACTAGAACCTAGTCACTAGGTACATAAATTATTTTGCAAATTCTAATAAAAACTACAATATAATATTATAACCTAAGTATTTCAAATATGTCCAAAATGTATTAATCTAAACGGTGGTCCCATTTTAAGGTATTCAAATCGGGGGCGTTCATCATTTCAGTTTTTCAATAATGATGTAAATATTTAAATCAGGCCAATTTTTCTAAAAATTTTCAGTTCGCTTATATTCGTAGTCTCAATTTACATTTTAATATTAAAATACTGTTTAAAGACTACAAATTTGTTGCCATTTACAATAACATTGATACTAAACTACGACTTGAGTTTCGACGCGCACTGTTACCTCGCTGACATGTCTGATTTTTTAGCCATGATAACAATTAAGAGTCGACAATAATTATCCGTGGTAAAAATTCCCTATGTCACATCACAGACAATCGGACTCCGGTAGGTAGAGACGGCCATTGATAGTCGTTCGATTAATGTGTGCATTTTACATTTTATCAACGACGGCCCAATTGTAACATTTTATGCGGGCCAAAAAAAACCATTTAAAAATATAGGGCTGCCAAAGTACAGTCTGAATCCCTCAAATGACGCTCCTGGTTCAGATAGAACTAATTAATATACTTATGAAACCGTCAACACGATAAAATTGATAAATAAATTGACGACGCATAAATATAATCGAGACAACACTATTCGGTTATGCCCGGCCACTAGAAAATATTTGTAATTGTATTATTGAGTTATACTGTAAAATATGGTCGGGGGTACCTTCGGCTCTTCGAACCCAAACATGTCCAAGATGCCGATGGACCCGTCAGTGGCGTGTCTCGCTATGTTGACCGCGTTGTTCAGTGCGGCCATGGACTTGCTGGATTTGGAACCGGCCGTGCCGACGGTGGACGCGTGTTGACTGGCCACTTCGGCTTGGTTGTGAACCGAATCGTTGGAATCGCTGCTCAGTGTGCCGAGCGTCGAACCCAGTCGTTTCAGACTGTTGGCCCGGCGCACTATCGTGGCCACGGTCCGACAGTACAACGCTTTGGCCAGCGAATCTCGAATCGAATTCGCCTGAAAACGCACACACATCAAAAATAAATAATAATATGTTATAGATCGGATTTATATGCTCTCAAAATCCGAAAAAAGTAATTGAAAACGCAAAAAAAAAAAGCATTAAAAAAGTACTTGCAAAATATTTAAAAATGTAAAATGAATAGAAGGGTTTAAAAGTCCTCTCCCTTCTAACAGATTTGACTTATAAACATAATTTTTTAACATTACAAAAATAATAAATAAAAAGTATTTTTTTTCTTTTCTTTATAATACGTACTATTTTATTTAAAACAATTATTTTGTGTCAATCATTTTCGTAGTGCTAGGCAATTTACTCGTAATATGATTAAACCAAAAGTGTGGGGGGGGGTGACTTTTAAACCCCTCTATCGTTTTTGCTATTTTCAAATGTTTTTAGGTGCTTTTTTAATTTTTCAAGCGCCTTTTTGTGAATTATAAGAGAATATTAATCCTATCTCTAAATTAATATAACGAACGTCGGGAAAAATACAAACAATCCGATAATCCGTCGTAATAACGCATACAGTAATAATTCGTACAACTCACCATATTCGCGTCGCAAGTAGTTTTTATCAGTTGGGTGTTGTTCCGGGTGGTCTCGGAATGCGTTCTGGTGGTGATGCCACGGAAGAGCGACGGGAACGTGATGCCGAGTAACCGGGCGACCGACGCCAATTCCGTTTCGCCTTTGGCCACCACTTCGCCGGATCCGTTGTCCACGAAATTAACGTTGCCCAGAAGCAACACGGCGGCGAGTACTCTGACCACGTCCATAAACGGGATGCCGAGGAGACCTTTTTGAAAAATCACACCGAAGGGTTATTACGTATATTATTTAAAAATGTCATTAGGTATATATTGACGTCCGGGGCTGAAATGTACGCATCGCTCATACCTAAACACGATTTCCACGATTGAAACCGCACCACGTCCTCGGCCTCGTCCTGCCTGGTATCGCCGTGCATGAGATATTGGAGATTCGTGGGCGAGTATCCTTCCAAATGTAATTTCACTGGACGCGGGATAAAGAAAAACACAAATATTATGACAAAGCGATCGAAACGATAAGCGCGCGCGTGGTATAGGGACGAGCGGCCGCGAATAAAAAATTATTACCTCTTTCTTCTTGGGTGAGACCGGCCAACATCTGATAGAATATATGATAGTTCTTTTCGTTGGCCAGCGGATGCACCACTCGTGTCTGGTCCAAAAAATAACAGTGTATCTTGGTCCGGTACAGGGCGCCGTCGGTCACTTGCACTTCGATGAAATGACCCTGGGGGGGAAAAAAAAAAAAAAGGGGAGATTAAGATTTTTATTTTGAATTCTGTAAAGTCAGTGTTTGTTTTCCTGTCGATATTAGGTTGGGTCACGGCTTGATTTGCCTGCCCCGTGGTTTCGTCCAGTGACACAATCAGGGAGTGTTTTGGTTGTTTGGACACCCCCTAGTATCCGTGTTTAAGTAATGTAAATGCGTTAAAAAACGTTTTGTTTTTTTTTTTTTTTTAATGTAGGTTAGGTTATAGGTGCATACATTCGGAATCGACAATGGTTATTGTAAAATAATATTATGCCTACGATTCGACTAGATTCCGAGTTGGAAGACGTTTTGGCGGATCCCAACGATCTCAAAACGGTAAACGCGGCGGCCAAGTGTTTGAACGCGTCCGTTTCGGGCCCGCCGCCGGCCACGTCAAACAGCTGTCTCAGCAACAGCATTGACGCGTACGTCTTACCGGAACCGCTGACACCTGTAACCATCGTCGCAAAAAAATAATGTCAAGTCAAAAGTTACACCGACAACCAAACTCGTCGATTTTTACATGGTTTTTAGTAATTCTACATGATTCGGCAAGCATCAGCACTTACCGGAAAGTATGATCGCTTGCGGATATCCTGACTCGGTCTGTTGTCGAACCGCGTCCAAAATCACCTTGTGCAACTTGAAGTCTAACGCGGCGCCCCGCATGCTGGTCAGTGTCATCGGATTGCCGACGTCTTTGTATGAGTTCATGCACAACAGAATCGGACCCACGTTGGTCTGTGTCGGCAAAAACAAAAAAAAAATTAAATAAAACATTGTAACGCGGCAACAAGTCGGGCGGGTGAAAATTCGGAAATAACGACTGAGCGAAGAAAAGTCACCAGTTTAACTATACGGGGCGTGTTGAAAGTGCTCCGATTTCGTCGATAGAAATCAGTGGCGTAACATCAGAATTTTGGCCGGGAGCGAAAATTTTTACGGGCATCGCCCTCATCCAAGTGTATATAAAGAGCTCTGAGAGCGTACATCTCCCTTGCCGAAATTATTATACACATTTTGTTTAAAAATACGAAATTGCGCGTTTTATTTTAAATACACATCTCGTCATCAATAAATATTATTTGCTAGCAATCAAACCCGGCGTTCGACGAACAACAGTGACGATAAAACTATATCGTCATAAATCATAATATTGCAGTTTTTACCGCGGTTGAAACAAAATATTCATACAGCCGTGCAAGCTACAACATAATACAATCATTTTGAATTGTTAAAATTAATTGTTCCGTTTAATATTATTAAAAGAAAAACATTGTATACCTCAGCCCCCCCCTAAGCTAATAACGGGCACTGGCAAAACTAGACCGCCAACTTGGGAGGTGCTAAAATAACAGACACATCAATGGCTCACGAGAGCTATCTATTAATTATGAAATGCACGGTTAAAGTCGTTACTATACGGAAAAGCTGCGTGGGGTTTTCGGGGGCGCTAATTTTAAACTCGGGGTCGCTAAAACCTTCTAGCACCTCCCTAGTTGAGTCTATGAATTAATGAAACCGGACGAGACCGCACCCCCCCCCCCCGGTCACTCTCGGAACCTAACCGAACCCTACGGACAATTTTTTCGGGATTCCCGAAACGCCTTTCGCCGGGAAATCGACGGCATTTATCGTCGGCACACCGGGTGTAGATCATATAATATTACCCCGTGCGTCCTGTTATTGACGTGCACAACATTGACCGCCTGCCCACGGTGCGGACCTACACGAGCGGCGCGAAGTGCGTCCGGCTTTTCGTGCACGGCGGAAATAGTAACGCCCCGCGGAACTGGTTCGGAATGCCGAATAACATCGAATTGTACACGTTTTGAATATTGAACGAGTATCGGTCTTTAGCGCGTGTCGGATAATATTACGATTTTTAAAAACTCGGAGAAAAACCCGAGGCGCAAACAGACAGAGAGAGAGAGAGACAGACAGACAGACAGAGAAAGAGAGAGAAGTCTTCGGCGGTAATTCGAACTCCGCCGCCGATGGGGGGGTAGGGGGGAGGGTGGAAGGCGGAGAGAAATAGCTACCGCGCCTATATAGGTATGGGTTTACTTACGGGGGGGGGGGGGGGGGAGGAGGAGGATATGTATATACGTGTATACGTGTATAATTTTAAACCGATAATTATAATAACATAATCGCTGTTATAATAACGCGTGTATATCGTCTCGATAATGACGACGGCCGAGAGTTGGAAACGAGAGTTTTTCGATTTGCCGCGGCCGTAATATTTTAATAGTGGCGCGTGTGATGCCCACACGCTCTTGTTCCCCGTGCCACGCTGCATCAGGGTATGTGTGTACGTGTATTTTTGAAATGTATTATTGGTTAGGTAGTAAAAACGGAAAAAAAAAAAAAACGAATTTCTCGACGGTTGTTTTATTATCCGTCGATATCGTCTTGTCGTAAAAAAAAAAAAAAAAAAAAAAAAAAAAAAAAAAAAAAATAATAATAATAATAAAAACGACTCGGCGCGTTCTCCGGTAGGTTTTATACGTGTCCTGCGTATCATACGTGTACAAGCAATTATTGTTAGGTCGGATAAATTAGGGGTTCCTCCGACGGCTCTTGAAAACTCGAGAAGCCCGTATATTGTGTAGTATTAACACGTATACCCATAATATCATAATAGCCCGGAGACGGTCGAAACGTACGTTTTTTTAACGTAGTTGATACCCGTTTATTTTTTTCTCCCGATAATTTCAGCGTCCCCCGCGAGGTCGCGAAAGATATTACAGTACGCTCGCATACCGACGACGACTACGGATCGACGTACCCCGAGGGTGCGTATTATTTCGGAGGTACCCACACCCGGGATATACGGGATGTACTCGTCGTACATACCCCCGCGGATATCGCCGGCGGGTATAAAAAATGTATGTATATAAAAAAAAAAACACAAAAAATCAATAATAACGATTATACGTTATAATAATGAAATAATGACGACGACGGTAATTGTTAACGGTTATTATTATATTGCGACGAAGCTCGCGTATATAATTATTATTGTTTTTTTTTTTTTTTAGTCGTGAATTTTTTCGACCCTGCGCAACTGCGCAGTTTTTTCGTTGAATCTTTCCCGAAGAATCGAGATTGATTTACCTTTGGCCCGGCCACTTTTCGAACCCATTTATAGACGCTCCCTCCGGATCCGCGCGAACTCGGCAATTATTAGAGTTGTTCTATACCTGCATAATGTAGACAGACGCATTTAAGCGATGCTGCAATAATTCCGATAGCGCAAAAGCTCCGTGTACCCAAAATAAAACTGGGGGTGACATTTTTGTCAACGGATGTCTATATAGTGAACATAGGTCCCAAGCAAATACAAATGTAGGTGTTGAGTTGTAAATAAATAAATTATGTCGTAACGGCGACAAGTCGACTTGGAGGGGAAATTCGACTCTATAGTATAATATAGCGACGGAGCTCTGCCGCTCACGGGCGTTTTATAGGGATGGCATACCACCCGATTCGTTCGTTGCAATATTTTCTACGTTTTTCGCATATTAAAATCTCGTCGCATTCGTCTGCGCTACATATATTTCAGCCCGTATCTCTCGGCATGATTTAACGGAATATTTGCGCACAATTTCGCGTTTTTGAGCGCTAAAACGTTCGTTTCCGATTTTAAAATATATCGTTATGGTCCGTTTTCGACCGACCGTATTACAAGAGTCGTAGAATATTTTTACGAACAGAATAACAGTAACCGATCGATTAGAGAACGTGTGCTATTCGAAACAATCTCACATCACACTCCTCTCCTTCCCCTCCCTAAAATCGCATCTATCGTCCACGTCCAACCGCAAGATTAATGAGAAACCGCATTTATATAGTAGTAATAAATATAAATGGACGCGCGCGAGTTAAAATATGTAAATAATACATTTATTTCATCTTAAATTGGTGTGATTATGAGATAATTTGAATGTCGCTATAGGCTATACATGATATTTTTATAATTATTGCCCGAAACGAAAACCCGATTTAAAATTATTTAAATTTTTAATCCAGAAAAAAAAAAAAAATAAAATAAAATTTAGTACCTACACTAACTATCTATAATACATAGTTGGCAAAAAAGTTATTTATCACCCGCAAACTCGATCGAACCGCCGGAACTGTATAACGAGTCGGTTTTCGGCAACTCGAGGCGTTTCACTCGCCTTAATCTAATTTCTAGTTACGAACATGAATTTTTTGACGAAAATTAAAAAAAAAAATACTATCGAAAACAGTGAAGCCCGCGGTTTACAAGGTCAAATATTTGGTTTGGCACCACGATACGTGTCAAACTTCAAAATATTCGTTTGAAACATGGTCCGGACTATGGCGTAGTCCGACATAATATTTAAATACTTAAATCACGCCGATAATATCGCGCCCGCAATAACCGAGGTAAGAACAAGCAATTATTAAAATACGACAGTGATGACGATACGTTTACCTATACGATAAAATGTAAATATACTGATGTTGAAATTCGTTAATAAATCCCGTAGTAATTATTCTCGCAGATATTTTGACGAATCCGTCGAACATTTTAACAATTTGTACTTAATCGTGCGAACTATACAGATCAGCTAGAGAAACGCTTTGTGGCGTGCTAAAAGGGCGTGATGTGGACGATACATCAACCCTCCCCCCCCCAAGTAGTCTAAAACAGTGACCACTGATTTGCCTCCGAAAAACGCGGTATTAAACTAGCTCCCAAGAAACGTATAATATTGAACTGGCCCCTTGGAATATTTTCGACGAGCGGTTCTCAAAATATAAAAGTATAAAAAGTATGCGAAATTAATGTTTTTAGCAACACAGTGCCGGATTCTTCTCCCTCTTCTACTGGCATTTATTACTCTTTAAGAGTTTTCGCCGCCATCACGATCTGCTTCCACTCTTCTCTGTTATGCACTACCGTTCTCCACCCACGTACTCCTATTTTCTTTCACTTTATCTATCCGTCTCTTTCTAGGGTGCCCGCGAGGTCTCTTCCCCGTAGGTTTTCATTCCGACACCGCTATCTAACTTCCTGATTTCTGCGCATTACGTAACCAAACCATTGATACGACCACTCATAAACCTACCGACTGGTATGTTTTCTTCTCCACGCACCTGTTCTGTTATCATACATATAGGACCTTAAATTATTCTCCATATTTTATTCTCAAATTGTTTTAATCTCCTGTGTGGTGTTCCAGGTTTCGTGTTCGTGTTCATGGGTTAACGCGGGGTCTTATTATTGCTGTATACACAAACTTGCCGTTGTTTTTTATTTTTTTATTTTTTTAATTCATTTTTTAAAATGCCCGGAAGTCGCTGGACCGAGACGGTTCGCATGAAAACCATCGTACCGAAATAAAAGAGGCAAACGCGCGTGCGGTCGGAAATATTTTACGACGGAAGACGTTCCACGCCCGGTCCGAGAACCGTCGCGTCGCCGACGACCGCGTAAACACGGGCGGTAAATAGGTATTGTACGCACCTATACAATGGCCCGTAAGTAAGTATAATTGTGTACAGTCGAACGTACACACACACACACGCACACGCATACACACACACGCACACACACAGTCGGACAGGAATTCCGTCGCGTCGAAATCTCGAACCGCGCGTTTATTTGCCGCCGACCTCGCAACGCCGCCGCCGCGGGAGTCGGAGAAACGACGGGCTCGGCCGTCGTCGTGTTTGTTTACGTGTATAATCACGCGTGCGTTGTTTACGGACACGTTTTCCCCGAGCCTACGCGTGCGGCCCGGTCGTAAATATCAACGACGCGCGCGTGCTTTTAACGCGTTCGCCCGAACAGTGCGCCGGCGCGGTGAAAATGCCGCCGGTTTTCCATTACGGCCTGTCCTCCGGCGCGGGCACAGTTGCCGGCGGAACCGAGACGGGAAACGCAGGCGTTTGTGTATGGTGCGTAGCCGCGGCTCCGGCGCAGAACCGAAACGCGCCGCCGTGCGAACCTGACGCCGCAGCAGCGGATACCGCGGTCCCCGCACGCGCAGTCGCAGAGCCGCCGTCGGCGGGAAAACCTTCGGAACCGGGGCGGGCGGACAAAGGAGCAAGGGAACACGGAAAACGCCGCGACCGGTGTGTCGGTCGCGTTTCCGAAGTGGAAAAGTCGAGCGAACAAATACGAAACTCGAGACGCGTGATATGCGGACGAGACACGGAGTGTATTATGGTACATTTTAAAAGGCAACGGTCGCCGATAAATAACGCAATGGCAACGTTTCATTTTTGAGTCTGGCCGTGTTCTTATTGGCTGTTTGAGATGACCGGCGGTGTCCGACTCCTCATCCCGCCGCGGCCGGAAAATCGTAAATTCATGCCTTATATTTGTACCGATACGTGTAGACATTACGATTCAATACGTATGCGAAACCGAATTTGTGTAAAAATTCTCAAGCCCTGCTATAAACCACGATTACTCTACGAATTTCACGATTAAACAGCTATAATCAGTATTGTAAAAATATTCGATTCTGAGCGAACCCAGGAACGAGGAATGCATTGGTTTTACCGCGTTTTTTTTTTCTCCTGAGAATCCCTTTTTTTTTTTTTTTATCTGATATATATATATGAATAACGTTATTCTTCCAGAAATCTCGCTCTATTCGAAATTCGTATACCTAGCAACACTCTTGCAATATTTTCGATTTAATTGTCGCGTTGAAAAGGTCATTTATGATTACTTGTTTTCTTAATAAACGGGAAACCTGGAAAACTGTTTGATATACTTTTGGTTGATTTCTGCGCGAGCGATTAACAAGGGGAAAAATACGCCAATAATAATAACAATAATAGTTGCAGAATCGCTTTTCATTAGCGACGGTTTATCGTCGCGTACACACGTAAATCGAATTCTCCCTTCCTACTTCTCTCCTGACAAATAAAAAAACAAAAAAATGGCTTGCCAATCGGTTTTTTTTTTCGTATATCCAAAATATTCGATTAATTCCTATAAGAACCGGTTGCCTATACGCGACCCCTTAAACACGTTACGTGCAGACGCGCCCGTAGTGGTCCCGCGGCGTTTTTTAGTGCGAGTCCTAATTAACCGATACGGCGGCGGCGTCCCGCAGAAGAACAGTCGCGCGAGTACGGAACGGCCGGCACACTAACCTCTGTCGGCGTGCACCGGGTGTAGTGTTGTGCGTATAAAAACCGCGAACGATAAAAATAATTATCGCGTGCACACGCGGGAAACAGCACGAACCGCGGCCGCGCGCGGGAGAGGGGCGTGAACGAAAATCACGAAACCCGACGATCGGTGTCGGCTGATAACAGAACCGATACGCGGCAGAGAAATAAAAAAAAAAAAAATTTCCCGTGAGCTCGCATAACGTTATAGCGGTACAACACTTGCGCGGGTATCCCCCCGCCCGGTATTATAATAAATACAACGCAGTAAAAACCGCGTACACCTTATACCTATAACACCCGGGTCGGCGGCGGCGGCGGCTGCGGCGGTAGGAAAAAGACGAAGGAGGAAGGAGAAAAAGGAAAAGGAACAAAAGTAGGAGGATGAGGGGGAGGAGGAAGAGGAGTAGGAGGAGGGGGAGGAGGACGGTCGTCGAAGGTTCAAGCGGTACGTGCATTATTATGAAATCGTATATCACGAATACAATGCGTACGCGCCATACAGTAAACGAATTTTGTGCGAGGAATGACGTGATATATCGCGCATTTTGCGCGGGACCGGGGGGGAGGGGGGGAGGAGGATCGTCGTAGAGTTGTCGCGAACGTACACACGACCGCGGCGTACCGCACGATATTTAATATACGCAAGGAATATTATACAGGGTGAGTTTATTGTCGGTCGCGATTCGATCGTATTCAATATAGGTGCCGTACGCGAACACGAGAGCCGGCGCCTTCCCTGTTCCATTACCAGCGCGGTCATTAAACGCGAGAGTTAGAAAAAAAAAATACATATACGTATCGCGGGTTGAGTTGAGTCGGGCCAACGCGAAATACGAATCCCTAACAACTGGACTGTCCACTGCCCGACGAACGTAACTGCACCGTGCCGAATGCCCGCGGTCGTGTGAGATCTGCAGTACACAACGCGCGCGTTACGGGTACAATTTTCCGGATCGGCCGATAGAATCCGGATTTTCGAAACGTGAAAAGACCGGAAATCCGCATTCCGAAGTCCGCGGCTTTTAGAATCTCTTAATATTAGGCTTTTGTGCACGGCTGGAAAGTATTGTACACAACCAATATATTTATGGTTATTGTTTATAAGACGGTGGTGGTGTTTTTTTTTTTTTTTTTTTTTTTGTTATTATGTATCATTAAACGAAACGAAATTGCCCACGACGCTTGTATTTTTTACGATAACTAATAAATAGGTAATGGTTTTTTATTATTTTACTTTCGCGAAGAAATATATCCATCTGAAAACGACGATTTCAATGGGAATCGTTATCAAACGACGTGACGACGTCCTCCCCCCATTTTTCAATCATAAAAAATAAATTACCTAAACCTACCTACATATTATATTTAAGCACTATAGTCGGTTTAGTCGGCTTAGATTCGTACAAATCAGCTAAGTATACTTATATCAAATCAAACTCGTTATGATAATATTATAGAAGTTGTGTGCCTCTGGGGAGGGGAGTTGAAACGCTATACCCCCCCGCCCCGTAGATACACCATAGGTCATAAATATTTATATGTGATGAAAAAATCGATAAATTCATTTATTGAGAGTTTTAGAATTTTAGAATTATCCGTTATACACGTAAGTAGCTGCGTTAAAACTGTCGAAAGTATCGCTGTTTTTTGAGGAAAAATTTGCCCATTATATTAAGCGAGTCTATATTGTCCGTCGACGTTTTCAACCGCTTCAGTAAAATTGTTTCGAGTAAACAATATACAGTGTGGCCGTAATGGCCGTCGTCTAAAACAGAATACGGTTGGTGAGAATAATGTGGCGTATAAACAGTTTAGTGATTGAGTTTACGGTTTTATGTTGCAGTTAATAGCCGGCCGTTACTGAATCGTCAAAACATAAATTCGGACACTGAAATATTCGATAACAATATCACAATCGAGAAAAAGAAAACGGACACGTCTATTCGCACTTTTTTTTCAAAAACTTGCGCGCCATTCGAATCTGGCGTCAAGTGCCCCGTCCGCCTCCCCTTTACGCACAGACTGATCGGTTTTCCGTAAAACGCACGTTTTCCCGGGACGCCTTAATGGACAGTACATTTAAGATTACGGAATTTCGACTGTATAACAACAGGTCGGAAAAGCCAAGAGTCTTTTCGTTTTCGAAAACGTATCCGTTAATATTTTCCGAGATAACGCTCGCGGCGTACCTACAATCGTAGTCGCCTCGCGGCGGGAGATCGAGCACCCTGTATAATATATATTTTATTTACTCACAAACATTTGCGCCGCGCAAAACCGACTGTGCAGCGCCTTGAGCACGGCGTCCTCGGTCAATGGCCCAGGAAGATGGATCAGGTCGCCGCCGCCGTCTACGGTCGACCCGTTGCCGCCGCCGCCGGGTACACTCCCGGCGGCGACGGCAGCGGACGACGGTCCATTATGCGACGACCGCCGGTGGTGGGCCTGTTGCTGTTGCTGCTCGTTGTGCGCGTTATCAGTCTTTTGTTGTTGCGACAGCGTGCCGTTTTCGCGACATTTTCCGGCAGCCGTCGGGCCCTGGCCGCCGTTTTGAGTGTCTTCTTTGCCCTTGAACAGTTTATCTGCAGAAAAAAACAAAACGTACACTGACATTGATCAATAACGAACAATAATTATGTAATCGTTCGGAATTAAATTGACGCGTCCGGGAGGTTGATTTCGTTAAGTACTGGCCGGAAATGGGAGTGTGTCTGTAGGGTTCGTGTACCGCACGAGAAAAAAAAAAAGATTAGGAAAGTAAGGAAAACTCACTGTACAGACAGATCCCGATAAAACGGGAAAACGATTTTTTTCGCGGATTTTGAGTAAAAAAAAAAGAAAAGACGGACATACTTCGCACAATGGACAGGCCACTGTTTCATAGGTGAGAAGTCGGAAAGGTATAGAATATAGAAGGGGAATTTAACTTATATCCGTACGCAACGATAAACCGTTGCTAACGAAAAATGATTCGGAGCAAAGTATATCCCATACATTACACGTACATTTCTCCGTTTTTACCAATCATTATGAAAACCACTTGAAAAATCCAAAAGGGCCAAATTGATAACATTTGCTATGCTTGAAAATCAGAGCAAGATTTTTGGCAGAAAAGTTGTACACAAATAAAAAAATAAAATAGACATCGTTGTAAAAACCAATACAGTCCTCGCTACGTTTCGAATCTGAAAGAGCCGAATGCTGGGAACAGGTGTTCCTCTGTTGTACACGGGAAGTCGGGAAGGTAGGATACATGAAGTTATTTCAATTTACATCTGTACCTAATCATTACTAACAAAAAATCATTCTGAGCAGAGTTCGGTTGTACGTGTTTTGAAATTCTATAATTTTTACGATTTTCGTCAACATTTGATCTTAAAACGCTTACAAAAAAACCACTATATAACACCCAGCTTTTTTTTTTCAAACACAAAGTAAAATTTATAATGAACCTCATACTAAATGGTCAAGTACAATGTTGGTCATCTTAAGACACTTATTATCTCAGGGAACATAAACTTAATTAGAAATTTGTATTTTAGAAAATATAAGAAACAACCAGCTCTAAAATGATACATTACCGGTTTTTTTTCATCCTTATTTTCGGAGATGAAACCACTAACGACTTTTGATTTTCATAACTGTAGCATTACAAATCCCATAAATGTAAACATTTTTAGTTTAAATTTACCTTTGGTGTTGACATTTTTATTTCCGTCAACCCGTCCACAAGACATTTCAATTTTAAGTTTGTCGTTTTTTGGTTAAGAGGGGATAGATTAGAACTTCTATTTCTTTTAATTTTCCAAACAAAAATAAATTCCGTAAAAATATTATTTTAAGACGAATGTCTTATGTTATAGTGATCGTCTTGTACGCAAGTTTGTAATCATTTTCAACCGCCAACGTCGTCGAGACACGATTTTAAAACACGCGAAAATCCAGTAAAACGCCGAGCGCGTGTCGTGTGCGGATATATTAAAAAATTTCACTTTGACGATCTCGTTGATTTCGCGGTGTATTGAACTGTTACGCCGCTGCGTACAGTTGAAGGTGAACAGTTGACCTCTATTTATTTATTTTTTTTTTTCCGTTTTCTTGCGTGCATTATTATCACCGATAATGTTAACGTCTAAATTTAAATAACCGAAACTGTACAGCACGTATAGGTGCTGGCAAGCATCTGTTTGTGTGGTTAATTAAAACGTATGCATAAAAATTTGTATAATGTCGTTTACGCTACTCGCGGAGTACTTTTTGGCAGGCATATGGGTGATACGGGTGAAATGCGACTGTGCTAACGGCCACTACAGTGCGATTTTTTTTATCGCTAACCGGCAATTTTCTCGGAGCATTTTAAACGAATTCGATTTCTGTTTATCATTATGGAATCGTTTAAGCTTAATTTCGACACTATATTTTCAATTTTTTTACCCCGATTCCTCGTATATGAAATGTGTATACTTTGGATTTTTAGCAACCCTCCCCCCCACTTTCAATCACAGATTCAAATAGAGAATATTTTACTAGACATTTCGATGTGCATAACCACTAATATCGAGTCTACTGATTATGCATTATGACAGTTTAGTTCTATCAATTTATCATTTAATAACAGATATGCATTCATTACCTCACAGCTCTCCCAAAAATAATCTTAGCCCCAATATACTCTGAGCTTGAATTACATCATAATAAAGTGTGCTTTATAGGAATTTTCGAAACGATTCTGAGTAAAGCCCTGAGTTAAACGTGTTCCGATAAACTCAAATATCAAAAATTATATTAAATTACAGTTACAATAATTTAATTACAATTATCTGGGTGTTTTTGTTACGGATATTTAAACGTTTTTATGTTATCAAAAAAAAAATAAAAATAAAAATACATATATTATCCGCATAAATGCGTAAAATGCTAATAATTTACGCAAAACGTTTATAAATGTTCATGTATATCTATTTTTATTATAATTAAAATAAACTGTAGATAGTGCGATGTGCAATAAGATAAACTCGTGGTAACTGTCGAGCGTTTTTTAGAAGCCAATAACTATGTATCCGCATAAAACGAAATACAAAATTAAAAACTAGAACATTTTAAATAGCTAACCTATAAATCAACACGAAAACGCCAGAATTTTATAGAAAATTTCATCAAGCCTATAAAGGGCTAAATAAGTGAATTCGGTGAAAAGGTCAGGTCGCTTCGGTTATTTTTAATCGAATTACAACAACAAGGAAAACAAATCGAAAATAACAGCACCCGTTATTGCGTAAATATTCCAGCGTTTCCGAAATTTTTCCAGATTTTCCTCGATCGGTAAGCAAACTATGCAGGGAAAACCGAACGAGTGACCGATCCCGCGCAATGCACCGACCCGACGAAATTCGCTACCGTCACAAACCACCACTGGAACTGAGACGATTTCGGAGCAAGATTTCCGGTAGAAAATCGATTCGCAGACAAGACAACAAATCGTAAAAAAAAAAACGCGGACAGTAAAACCTCTCTGCGCTATCGGAATCTAAAACCCGAATAATAATTTAAATAATTTAATTAAAGTGCCCGCGGACCGTATACGAGCATAAATCCGGTACCTATATTATATGCTCGTGTGTACCGGAATGCCGGACGGACGATCACATGGTCAATAATCGACCGACACGTAGTTGGGCAACGATAATAAATTATAAAACGAAAAATGCATACAAAATAATCGCCAAAATGAAAAAAAAAAAAAAATGAATTCCGTGAATCATTTATATTATTATACTATTACACGTGACTGCGCGCGATTATACGAGACTATTACACCGAGAGTTAACAATCATTTTTTTTTTTTTTCTTATTATCAGTCACTTATTAGATTATTATACGTGGAATCCCGTAGTTAGATTTTTAATATTGTTTTAAACAATATAATGTGAATGCGAGCACGATATAATTTTAAGTATTGAATTAATTTCCGCGGATGGAATACAGAGCGATCCATACATCACGAGCCAGCAGCGGTTTTCGCAGAGGTTTGTTTTAACTGAATACGATTTGTGTTTTTTCGTTTTTTTTTTTTTTCGTACAGAATCGTCGAAGCTTTTTATTCTAACCCCGTAGTTCCACTCTCGTATCCCTATTATATTTTTTTTTCAACCGTCAAGTGAGCGAAAACGACATCAAGATCGGAATACATATTTTTTATTGGCATATATTGTAGAATACGTTATACAATAAATTCACACGTTTATTTCGTATAATGATATTTTCGTTGCCAAAACAGTATCTCGTGTCACCAGTTTTTGATACATAATAAAAAACTAATTATAAAATTAAATTTTGGCAATGGCTTAACTAAATATATTTTATTTACGAGCTCAAAATTATGTTTCAGACAATATTTCATAAAATTCTCTTCTCGATTGTACAAAATGATAACCCGCGGAGATACGAGGTATTTGATATTGGACACACGCGATAACGTTTCAACGTTTATTCTCGTCGGATTTAATGCGTTATTCGTGTAATCGCACGAAATTACGCGCCCTTTTTCCTTTCAAATTTGATTTGATGTAGACGTCGTAATTCGTTGTTGATAATTTTAAAAATACGAGGTTTTGGCAACGACTACGAAAATTAGATTAATTGCTAGGAAAAAAAAAAAAAAAAAAAAAAAAAAAACTAGTCTCAATTATTTTCTCAAAAATCCTCATTTTCGTCGTCGATTTCCGCCGACCCCTTTTCTTTAAGTGGCCCAACTCGCTCTGAAAATGCACGGATTTCTGAATGCACGGAGTTTCCAATTTAAATTTATCGTTTTCGACCGTAGCGAAACAGACCATTGTGTATACTATTATTTAATTATCAATTTAATCGACGGTCTTTTATTGTTTTTATTTCGCATTACCCGCCTCAAAAACAAATTTCAAAAAAATCAAACTTCGCACTATTGGCAACGCGTTCATCTATAATTACCTGTAACGGGTAAAGCGGGCAACGAAGTCCTGGGCAACACGGGTGGCGGTAACGTCGATTTCGACGGGCTGTTGGACGCGGATTTGCCCGAGGCCAGTATGCCGCCGCCGTTGTTATTGTTGCCGGTGAAGTTAGTCGATCCGGGACTTTGTTGTTTGCCCGTCGTCGCTGCCGGCTGCGGACAGCCGCCCTGACCGCCCGCCGCTCCTTGGCCCTGATTCAGGCTGTTCCGGAGCGTGACCAGCTCGGTGCTCAGACTTCGTAACCGCTGCTGGAGGTGTACGGCCTCGTTCGAACAAGACGCGTCTGTAAAAACACCAAAAAAAAAAAAAATACTGAAATTAAAAAATAGATAATATTTGAATATAAAATATAGTATCATATAACATTACGCCGTTATCATAATTCAATATTTATTGACGCGTCAAAATCAACCGCTGTAGTTTCGACAGAACAAGAGTAACCTGCAGAAATCCGTTCCTATTAAAGACGCTATCTCAGCGTGTGTCGTGTTCTGATTGGTCGTTATTGTAAAATAAAATCTCGGTATGGAATAAAAGAGTTAATGCACGCACACATCGTTTATACAATCATTTTTTTTTTCACACAATTAAAAGAAGAATTGTTGACAATTCAGTACCCTTATTTAATTCTAACGTTTTCAAAACTCTATTAAAGTCGTTGTACAAATTATTTTTCACATGTGACTTAGCATTAAGTTTTCTGGCCTTGTAATGTACATAATAATTCTCAAACTGTTTTTAATTAATACCGATTTCTCAAAGTGTTGCATGGACTGCGATTCCATATTACACGCCACTGTGCATCTTAAATATTTGTGTATACGACACGACGCGTCATGACGTCGCTGGGATATCGCCTCGACAGGTCGAAAATAATGTACTTCGAATAATACATCGTTAACCTGAGCCGGATTAAGTACGTCGCGAGCTCTGGGCAAATTAATCAGCCGGGCTTTCTCCAATCGGTAGGTGGGAACGGGAGATACGAATTGAAAAATAACGTTTTGCTAAATCTATTATTTAAATGATAAATAAACGTGCGGTCGATTCGAAAAAATTAAGGCCGTCCTCCGGTATGCGCGGTCTACATTAAAATCATCGGCCCGCGCGGGGCTTCTTGTAAACTTTTACAATACGACCGCTTTAAAGCCTTGCAGATGCAATATATAACTATCTATACCTAAACACACATTATTAAAAGGCAATCTGAACTCTCGTTGTTGGCCAGACGATTCGTATTCATTAAAAAAGCTCTCGACCGCATAGGTATATACAATGTCGGAAGACTGCCAAAACCGAACAAAAATAGGTTTACGCTGTCAAGGCTCGGTATTGAAATGATTCGAAAGCATCAGTGCCGGCGTAACGAAACTTTTTAGAGCCGTTTATAGCATTTTCTGGCCGTATGCAAAACCAGAAAATAGGCAAATCGTTTTGTACACGAACCGTTTGTAATAACCGCGGGGACTGCACGCGTCGACGACGCAAACACGGCGTTGTTATAATGGAACCTTCCGTCGTCGGATCACAGAGTGTATTATCAAAAAAAAATTATAATAATAATACAGTATCCGGAACTAAACCACGACATTACGCGTTATTATTATTGTACACACCGCGCCCGTAATAACAACAATAACACGGTTGCAATAATATTATTATGTTATTCGACGTCCGTGTGCCAGTCGTGATTATTGACCCCGTGAAATTCGATCTGTGCGGTATGGGGGGGAGGGGGGTGAAATTTCCCTAGATAAATTACTAATAGTTCCTCCTCCTACTCCTACTCCTCTCCCGGCGGTAAAATATTACGAGAGTCGATTCTCGCGGTTACGCCGCCAGTGCAATGCATATTATTATAAATTATATTCATTAAGGCGATCATCTTCTTAATTTTGTCTGTATTAATTACAATTTTCAATTTAAACTTTAATAAAGTGGGCGTATCGCACCAACAATATTGTTGAGTGGTTTGCGTTTAGGACATTTTAAGGAAAATTAAAAAAAAAAAAAATACCCGAAACATTTATCGAATCAAAAGTATTCAAATTCACTGACATAAAAAACACATTTTAAAACGTACATTTCACAAGCCTTTGTGCGGTTGTATACGGTTTAACGTAAAACGGAAACGAAAACTACTCGCCCGTCAGAGCGATTTTAGCATTTGTACTCGTTTGTACAACGTTATTGGCTACAGGGTATGACACCGTTGATATTGAATTTACTTCGAACGAGGCTGCACACATATTCAGGTGGGATTAAACATTTTATCGGAATATAATAAACGCGATGTTTTCGAAAACCGTAATGGTTCTCACACAGCCGAAATTGTACTTCAACATATACGTTATGCAATGTGCATACGTAGACGACCGCCAAAAAAAAACGACTTCCCGAAATGAACTTGTAGAAATCGATTATTATATTTTTTTTTTTTTACATTCGCATAACGGACATGAAATTTGACGACACCGCGCTGTTAGTTTTATGAATAAATATGAAAACTCGCCGCTTCCGATCCATACAATGCATATCATAACGATATTGATTTTAACTACAGTGTATATTTTGTGTTACGTGCCGGCTGCACCGGGCTTATACACCGTGGGACTGTACATGCATAGAGCTGCGGTGTGTTGTGTACACGCGATAACCGATTATAGTAATTATTATTATTTTTTAATCGTGCGGAATACATGATCCGGATTTAAAACACAAACCGCTTGATGTTGTGAACCCGATAAAACCTGCACCGGCCATTGTGCGGTGTAGTAATATTTTAAACTCTCGTATCCGCGTGCGATGCGAGCCTGTCAATATCGCGGCGAGCGTATTCGGCTGGAATGCGAATTTTGAACCGTGCATAAAATATAGACACTTACGTTATTATGATACCATCACAATGTACAGTGTAGTTGTGTTACGTTCGGGTGCGTCGATTCATTATAAAAATGTCCAATATGGTAATTATTCGGATATCACGACGTCATAACATACCCGGGCCGATAAACAGCGATTAGTCCGTCGGGCGGCGACGTCGGTCCGCGCATGTCGCTTAAACAATGTACAGAGTGCAGGAGTCGCGCCGCCTACTGCAGCCACTTTAACGGTTTGTTCACGCTCTGGTCTCTGTTATTTTGTCCGCGGTTATCGAAATCGATTGCAAATGTAACCGTGCATGGAAGCTGTGAACAACCGACCCAACACTCTTACAATATTTCGTAGCATCACGCGAGAAATACCGTGCGGAGATACAATGTTCGCTTTCTTTTAAAATCTCATTTTTACCCGCTATAACACGGTCGTCCTACGCTATTATCTAAATATGTTTGTAACAATTGATACCGCCATCCGGTAAATAAATGCGTACGTCCGCGAATCCAACAATAAACGTTATGGGATATCGAATTACAAAATTGCACCGTTGACAAATGGAACACGAAATGAATGGCCGTAGCAGGGATACTGGCCGTACCGCAGATGGTGACTCGGCCATACATATTTATAACACAGTGGACGCCGCTAACAAAGGCGAAGCGGAGAAACGATAGAGTGTATTTGGGACTGTCCGGACCGTTCCAAGTGATTTTAAGTCTAATAACCGACTGAACCTCGTATCCGTGAGTCTTATGATCGGCGTCCACTGTAATTGACTTCGGATCGTTACGAGAATAACGCGACGGTGGTCGCGTCAAAAAACTCACACGGTATAATAATCATGATAAAATCGCTGATATGTTATCAATATATTAGATAATTATAGTAATACAGTGACAAGCGTTGAAGTCGTCTTGGCCGCCATTTTCGCGGGAATAATGACTGTTAAAAATAATAATAATAGAAATACGAAGAAGTCCCGCACGTTGTTTTGCAAATTAAAAAGACTCAACGAAAAAATGTCAACATTTGTTCGACGAGAGGCTAGCGCTGTACGTTATGGTTTTTGGATACGTTCGGTTTTTGTCGGGAAGCGGACGACTTTCTACGCGAGCCGCGTGGTCGGACTCCGAGTTTTGACTATACATAACCAAAACCCATAAAATACAAATTCCGTAAAAAGTCGGTCGCGTTCAGACTCCGGCGCTATTATTAGAACAACAATTTGCAAAATCCCGGTGCGTCGAGCCCTGCGAAAAGGAGTATTTCCCCGGAAATCTTTTATCCGCGGCGACGAGTATCGTCGCCGTAAAACGGCATTGTTTCCACGTGATAAATTATCGCGCGGCGTTCGACGCGATAAAATGACGAGTAATGATAACGAGACGGGCCGCGCGCAGTGTGACCGGAGTCAAGAAGTCCGGACCTCGACAATATCATTGCGGCGTTCCGGACTTCCCGCGAAGCTAATCGCACAATTTCTATCAGTTTCCCTCGGCCGTCATCCGAACGACATCTCGAGTCATTACGAGACGATACGATCGATACGAATGCTGTTCGTAATGGACCGGGACCGGGACCGTCTCGTACGGACGCGTCTTTTAAAATTCGTTCTCGGTATACGGCCGGTAATCCCGCCGCGTTTGAGAATTACTACAGTATGTAACGTTGAAAACCGTCTGATAACAAAAGACATACTTCGCACGATGGGCGGGCCACTGTTCCGTAGGTGAGAAGTCGAGAAGGTATATGATGTAGAGAGGAATTTAATATACGATATCTGTACGCGACGGTTAATCTTCGCTAACAAAAAACGATTCTGAGCGGAGTTTGGTTACGCACGTTTTAAAAGGTCCGCAATATTTACGATTTGAAAATAATACGTTTCGTACATTTTCCCGATTTTGCCCCGTTTATTGGAAAACCGGTGCAAAGTTGTTGGTAGAAAAGTTGTCCACGGAAGAAAAACAAATTAACATCATCGAAAAAGACCAATATATTTCTCACTACGCTCAGAATCTAAAAGTGACGGAAAAAAAAACCCCGATCCTTTTATAATTTTTTTTTTTTTAATATCTTGCGCGATTATCGATAGAGCGAAGAAAATTTCGGAGTAAAACCGATTTTGGAATATTTTCGTTTTCAATCGTTGTTATGTCATCGTGTAACGATCGCACAATATTTTTGAAATGTCCGCTCTTTATGCGTACACGGGGCCTTATCACACGTATTTACCTCCGTAATAATAGTAGTCTACCCGCACCTTTTCGAAGCGTCAAACCGAAAATGACCGAAAAAAACCGAAGTGAATGTTATTCGATATCGTCCCTTGGAGACGATGTGCCGGATCGTGATAATATAAAAAATAAATTTAAAAAAAAAAAAAAAACAATAATTATAAAAAAACGATGTTAACACTCGGACGACTCCTCGGTACTCGTGACCCGTCTCGCACATATATTACAATTAGGTATGTATATAAACCTACTATATTTCGTTTTCCGTTCGTTTATTTCGCGTCGGTCTCGCGAATTACTCGACGGTAATATTGTAAAACCGGGTTTTTTTTTTTTTTTTTCAGGATCGAAGAACGGAGACGAGAAACCGTATCGAGGTGCCGCAGAGGTGGCGATATAATGGGTATACAGGGGATGGCGGCGCGGGTCGGGGGAAAAGGAGGAGGGTTCGTTGATTCGGCCGGCCGTCGTAATTAATTCGACTGTGAAATGCGGTCGAGAGGAGAAAAGAAGACAGAGGGTGGGGCGGAAAAAAACCGACGGGGGAAAAAATCAAACTGGTTTTCGGATATATTATAACGTTTTCGGCGCGCGGTGAACGTTGCCCCGCGGAGACGACGACCGCTGCAGCGCCTCCCGGTTTATATACATTATAGTTAGTGGCACTCCTGTGTGCTTATATATACGCACACGTAAAAAACACATTTCATCTTTGCGCGGCAAGTATAAAACCTAATAATACGACGAGAGCGTATAATAATAATAATAATAATAACATAATATACGTCATCGTAAAAAACCGTTCGGCGGCGATAGATTCGCACGGGACAAAACGCGCTCCGCCTAGTACAATAATAGTCCGGAAAATCGTTTTTTTTTTTTCTTTTTTTTAATTCTCTCCGAAAATAAAGACTATCGGGGGCGCCGCGTACAGGGGAAATTGGGGCTGCAGCCTACCAATAAACTTGGTGTAACGGAACTCAGCCCCCCCCCACGGTTCTCATATTATAAAAAAAAATCAACATTTGTCAGATACATCCTCAAAATACTTAAAATAAAATACAAAATTTTATTTACAGCAAATTAATTGAGGTAAATAAAGGTTTCTTTTTTTTCGATATCGTGTGTCTTTATAATAATATAGTGAGCCCATGATCCCATGACGTTTTCAAAACCTGACGCCTCTGAAGACTATATTTCGATGCGGTGTACTGCGTCTCGATACGTTATAATGATATCTCGTTCCCGTCATACTTTTGGAATCTCAAGTCGCTCCTTCTGGACCAATGAGGAGCTCGAACCCGAGTAATTAGAATGGGGTTTTTTAGGCGCACCGAAGTGATAACGTTTCGGTTAAATTTCATCGTGTCGTCATGGAAGATACCCTAAATAAACCTAGAGGGACGCGGTTCCGTGTACGCGCGGTGTAAGTAACATTGGTGTTCCTTTCGGAAATATTGACTTTGAACCCTCTCCCCGGCCATTTTTATGCTAAAATATAAAAATGCACGTAGAAAATAACGGATTGTTCGCCTAGCTCAAGCTCGATAGGGCGGGGACAATCTTGAACCAATATTAATTTCGTATTTTATATTTTACAAAAACTGAATGTTCATATTATGCAAAACGAGAAAAAAAAATCGTCTCAAACACATAAAATAGATAGGTTCGTTCTGACCGAAAACGGTCAAGTACACCTCTCCTCTCCCCGAACACGTCCGGGGTGATTCGAAAAACCGTCCGTACCGACGATATGCGATTTTACGCGCACTTCGAACGTATGATTTCACTACATCGGCATTAGGTATCTGGTATATATACTATATACAGTATGTAACGGTTTCAAAAAATAAAATATTTATCGTTTTTATCGCATTACTATTGTAGGTACTCGTATACACATTATACATATTATTATAATGGTGCCGGATAAATATGTAAATTAACCGCACGATTCCGGTTCGTTTACGGCGTATTAATAATGTTATACAATTATAATCTGGTATCGTATGTATGTGTGCCGATTAAGAATAATACGATGTTTTTTGGCCGAATCGTATGATATTATTTTGTATTTCAACGACCATTTTTTTATTATTCACGATTTTCGCGCAATTCTCGTCGATTTGTCTAGTATCGAAGAATCCGTTTAATCGCTTCGCTATCTTATACAGACGAAATTTAGGATGGGGTGGGGGAAGCAATAGAATAAACGAAAAACATCCGTAAACAGCAGAGCTCTGCCACTATACAGCATAATATTCATCCAGCTGTTTTGTATTATAAAACTTTGTTAAACGAAAAATGTATAAATAACTGAGTACTATACAAATATAACCCAATCTATACTATACGTTACAATAAATTACAATATTTCCAAAAAAAAATTAAGCATTCCAAAACGTGAAGGTATCTAATACTAATGGTATGTACATACAATATTAATTATCCTAGTTCAATCTGAAGTTCTGTAGTACGAGTACGCCTGGAGGATAAAATCCCATCCGGGGCAAAACGGGGAAAATGTTTTATTCTAGAAACATTTTATACTGTTGTGGTATGCCCATTATGCGTGATTGATAAAAGTAAAATACATACAGTTGAAAATCCTAAGGGGACAATGGCTCCTTCGCACACCTCTGCAGGTGCCAATTTAGGGAAGTGCAAATCTAAAAAGCAATCGTCATCCGCAACAACAAGGTTAAATTTAAATTGAACTAAACCGAATTTGTATTACTTCAGTCCACATAACATATGAAACAACTCTAATTCCCGAGTTTGAGCTCATTTGGTCCAGACAGAGCCGCTAGAAATTTCCAAAAAAAGCGAGAAAAATATAGGGTAAATCACTAACGGAAATCAGTACACAGATATTTGATAATCTTACGGGAAATCTTCGGTAATCTCATAAGAAATCTTGGTAATCGTTGGGAAATCGTAGTATTCTGTAAACTGCAGATGCACAAACTATTGATCGGTGATTTATCCGTTGAAGAAAAAGATTTATCTCTATTTTCGGGGGGAAATTTGATAAAATACGCAATGGTTAAACATAGAAGTAGAAATAGGACGAAAAACAAAAACTATATTCATTATATAAAAACGGTATTGAGGATTATTTAATTAATTTATAACCTCGAGAACGACGGGTGTCCGTGTGAAAAATCTCACTACTTACATAAAACGCGTACTTATAATTTTGTGATATTTTTTTACATATTTTTTAAGACTTAACTATAGTTAAATCGGAAATTTTGTACGAAGACGACGTCGTAGAAGACAGCGAGCGACTTCGTGTCGAAGAATATATTTAGTTGCAACGTGGGTGTTCCATTGTTATAAATATTTTATTCATATCTATCCGTTCGTCTCGTATATAACGTACTTGTCGGTCTACTAGAAAATTACATTTCATTACACCATCATCATTATCATCACCGTCATTAACATTTGCTGCAGAATATAATATATGGCTGAATTTAATTTTAATGTTTGACATTCGACGGTCTAATTTCGTTTATTTGCTTCTAGTTCAATCGAAAAGCGATTCTGAGAGGTAAATTGGTAAGGTTAAATTATTACGTTGTGTGTTAGTATTAGTAATTTGTTTCTTGTTTACCACCCAAATATTCCGGTGTGCTTCTAATTTCACAAATAAAGTAACACCGGTCGAAAAATCCACATCTTTTAACTGACGATCGTAAATGATTCGGAGCGTTATTTTTTACTAACCGAAAAATTGTTTCCCGAGATAGAAAAAACCACGTCTTGCTACACACCTTGCTACATCGAAATCCGAAAATATTTATCAATCATCAATATTATAATCAATACGTTCTAGACCGCGTAATTTGGACGGATTTATTGAAACCGATATTCTGTAACGCGCAGGTTTAAATTATACAAAGACGACGTCAAACGCCACCGGATGTGTATAAAATATGTTAAAAATATTATTAAAATCAAATATCCCGCTTACCGAGCCGTATCGGTTACTCGAAACCGAAATCGATATAGGAGGATAAAACAGAGATCGTATTTTCGAATATCGAACAACATCTGGTAGTATATAATGGGTCGGACGATTTTTCTATGAAGAATGCGTTAAATCAGTTTTTAAATATCGATTCCGTATGAATGCCGCGTTGAATGATATCATATCACCGTAATTTATTTACAGGCTCGTCATCGATATATTATGAAACGCGATTGATAATAACTATATAATAAAGTGCATTTTTTTTTCCTGTGATAAAGGATTTATGTCAACAAATTTTCGTAAAATACGAAGTCAAAATAAGAAACGCCATTTACAAATAGGAATCTTAAGAGAGTTGTTAAAGGGTTGCCATAGTATTTTGTTTCTCCTGCAGAATGACAAAGCTAAGCTGTTATAGCTTAGACTCGTGTTTGTGTTCTTCTTAAAAAAAAAAAAAAACCGTCTCCGCGATTTGGAGTCGGCACATTCAGCAAAACCGATTTTGTGCTGTTTGTTTATTGTCCAGAGCGGATTGCACTATCGTCGAACTTTCAGATAGGAAGAGAATATCTGTGCAAACCGCGTGGATTTTTTTCGATATTGCAGTTTTCCCTGATATACTCGTATCGGGTACAAAGTTGTCCCTAAAATTCGCTACGTCACGCGTCCGTAATAGACGGGGCACAGCACAACATCGTGTGGGCGCGGCGCGTCCTCTCGATAACGATAACGTGTTTTCCGCCGCGCGCATATTCGTTAAATTATCTCGTACACGTTGGGGGGGGAGGGACTGTGTTTACCAACGTCGAAACTCTTGAACTATTATTATACGACTAAATGTCGTAGTATTTTTTTTATTTTTTTTCTTATACACCCGCGTTTTCATTCCGATCCAACGGACCGAGAAAACCCCTCCGGGTTAACGTGTCAATTCCGTTTCGTCGGACCCGCGCGCGAGGAGATCGAAGAAAACCACTTACTGCACGCCGCCGCCGCCGCCGCCGTTGTGAATTCGTGTGAGCGTCGTCGTCATCGTCATCGTGTATACCGAAAATGACTAATGAGCGACGTGTGTACACTCGACTTGCGGTACAAACCTGAAACGGTTACACACACACATACACACATACGCGCGAGCGCGCGCGCGCGCACACATACACGCACGCACACACACACACACACACACACGAATACTCACCGAACACCGTGTACACACAAATACGCGCGAGACACGGCGAAGAGAGGAGAGGAGAAAATAGGAGAGGAAGAAAGAGAGAGAGAAAAAGGAGTAAAATAAAAATAAAACCTTGGGGCGGCCGAGGAGAATGGCCTCTGATTATAATGGTGATGAACCATGAACCTGAAGCCGTCCGGGCGCGCGCGCGCTCGCGTATAGGTACGTGTATATAATTTCGTCCGGTGCTGCCGGTGCGCTGCTGCTGTTGCTGTTGCAGCTGACCTCTACCGGAAAAAAAAATAAAACAAAACAAAACAACGCACCACATGTCACTTTTGGAAACAAGCACTTTTTCCGAATAACGTACAATAGTAATAACAGATGGCAGTTCGGATTAGTGCCTTTGTTCTTAGATCAAAGATTTTGTCACGGAAGTCAAAAATAACTAGTAGACTGAGCCGGGCTGGACGCGTGTGAAGATCGGAGAAAATAATATTGGTCGAGTTACACAATGGAAACCGAGCGCGAAGAGGCCGAGAGGACGTCCCAAACAACGATGAAAGGATAGAGTGGATAGAGGCCTAGAAGAACTAGGGAATTGAGAGCGGAGTAACACTGGTTAAGGAAAGAAACGTTCTTCGTTCTGAATCTAAAATCTCGGCAGTCGCAAACAGCTTCGAAAACCGTCAGAAACGTTTTGAAAATTGCACCACATATTGTAGAGAAGACAAATACGTGTAGGTTCTCGTTTTGGAATAGCGATATCTCCCCGACAGGATTCTTCTCGTATGTTGCGGACAATCCGAGTATTCGAAAATATCGTTGTTGACTGTGATTGCAAATTCCAAACCGTACACGTAATTCAGCCGTAAAAATGTGCGGGGAGGGGGGGGGGTGCTTAAAAATATCACTCTGTATAATATTACGTATTTTTAGATAAAAAAAATATTTAACACGGCCGTACCGGAGCGCGCGAAAACGAAATCGCACCCTATAATACGTAAATACACTCGTGCGATATAAATGGCCGTTTGACAATAATACACGTTTTCGAAAATCGTGATACTCGCGTATAATACACGGTCCACTGCTCGTAAACGATTATTGTAAAATCACGTATAGGTACAATACGCGTATATACCCGTGTATAAAATCGCATTGCCCAGATTCAACACGTGTGTCCTTTACGAATCGTATGTAAACTCGAATCTCTCGGTTTTGTTGTGTGTACACAAAAAAACACTGTGACGAACAGACGAATATTTCTAGCGACGCTCGCGGTTAAACGTTTTTAGATTCTGAGCAGAGCGAGAAATATGTATTGGTTGTACAATGATGTTTATTTTTTTTTATTTTTTATTTTTTTTGGCAACGTTTATATCAGCAATTTTGCTACGATTTACAATGATAGCTCTTTTTCCGAAAGGAAATCTCACTGGCAAGGTACTTCAAGGAGGTCATTTGGGAGAAAAAAAAATATTATTACTTATTACACTCGATATTTTCTTCATAGCAAATTTGTGTTCAATAGGACAAATTTTGTGCCGTGAGTTTTAATATTGAAGCACATTGACCTATTACCAAAAATTTAAGTAAAACGATTACAAGGTTGTGCGCAATCGATTTTTCGTTATTTTTATTTTTAAACCAGACATGATATCACAATTTAAAAATGATTATATTTTGCTCAAAAATAAAATTATCAAAAAAAATCAACGCTAGGGCATATACTATAATCGTCTTAGTTTTAAGTTTGGTAAAATAAACTAATTTGCTTTACTACTGAACGCAAATTTGCTATGTGTTGCGTTTGTAAAACGGAGACAGTTGTAGATGCCGGTGTGGCGTTCCCTTAAGAAAATTACGAGGAAAATCAAAAAATGATCAATGCACAGACTAGATAAAAAAAGTGCTACAAGAAAGTTGATTGAAAAAAAACAAAACACATGTAACACCGGTGCGTTCCTGAATGACCGCGCAGAATTAACAGAAAAAAAAAATAAATAAATAAAAATATGTTAACTATTGGTTTTTACGACGGTGAATCGTGACATATTAAATATAGTAGGATGTGCACGTAAAAACGCGTTTGGTTTTATTGATTTTTGGATTTCGAAAAGATTTTCAAATTAGATAGACACGTAATGGTTGACGGAATAAAAAAATTAAAAAAAAAAAAAAAAATCGGAAACTAAATCGCCGGGCGGGACGGCCGCAGCGGCTGTACCCGCCGCAGTCGCACATTAAAACCGGAAACGTCCATACATAAACGCCCGCACATAATAATATCGTTACGGTTTATAGAAATCGGACGTATACCTGCTGTTTTTTACGACGGGGAGAAATACACGTTGCAAAATATGTGTACATTATTTTGTCACGGCAAACGGCCGTACACGTGCGCGATTCATTCGTACCGTACGCACCGGCAATAATAGAGACGCTTGCGGAAAATCGGTACCGAACATTATCGGCATGCTCGGCATACTATAAAACGGTACTATATCGGGCGGGTGCTCGGACTACAACGTGATTATTTATCGTTATATCGCGGCCGTGCGGGGCCCCGGACCGGGTCGTCGACGAATTCGAACGTTATTATTATTATTTATTTATTTATTTTTTTCATTTTCGACAAAAACTACAATATAATAACAATATCATAATAAAACCGTCGAGTTTCGGTCGTAAAACTAGTAGGTACGCGCGTTTTTCGAGAACCCCGAGTCTCCGAAAGCATAATAACAATATGTGCGCTCGCGCGCGCGTGCGTGCGTTTAGGTACCGGCCGCCTCGGCGTGTCGGATTTTCTTGGGGGTCCCTATTGTCGTCGCGGGCGTGCGTTGACGAGAACGGAAAACGGCCGGAGGAACGAGCGGGGGGTGAAGAAATAACATTACGGTCATCCGTTCGTGCACTGTACGTACGGGCGTCGGTTAGGGTAGGACCTTGAGAACTGTGGGACACGAGAAAAAAAAACAAACCTAATAATCAATCCGCGCGCGCTCGCCGGCGTGTGTACGCGCAGTTTGGGTTTCGTGCGACGTTCTGTGGGAAGTATCCCGGAGTCAAAGGAGCCGACCGCGACGGCCCGGAGAGACCGGGCGGCGTGCCCGCGCGCCGCGGCCGTCGCTTCACGCCGGGCTCTTGTCGAGTGATTTATAATATTACATTACGCGCGGGAGGCAGCAACAGGTACGGACACGGAGAGAGAGAGAGAGACTTTGGAGAGTGAGTGAGAGTGAGTGAGAGAGAGTGAGAGAGAGTGACGGAGACGGAGACGGAGACGCGGCGACGGTGCTCGGTGCGCCCGTACCCCATTAAAATACGCGTATTATTTATTATTCTGCACGGTCCTCGGAGACGTTATACCCGCGTAACGCGTACGCGATAATAGCACAATACCCGTGTAATGTAATGACCGACCGACCGGCCGCGCGAATCGGGACCGTTGCCGTGTGCCGATTTTCGCCGCGTTTCGTATTTACTTCGCGCGTTCGCCCTGTGCCTCGCGTCCAACGCGATGCGTTCGCGACGGGCGAGGGGGAGGGGGGGAGGGGGAGGAGAGACGGCGAAAAAGAAACGAGAAAGAAAAAAAAAAAAAAAATTCCAAATCGGCGAAGATTGCCGGCGGTTCGCCGCAGGCCGGCCGAGCCCCGTACGACGACGACGACGACGACGTGTTTGGGTACACATTGTATATTACAATGTTGTATAATAATAATAATAATAATACGCGTCGTGCTCGCCCTTCAGACCGGACTCCATAAATGTCGGACGCCGGGGCCCCGTCCTTGAACGAAACCGTCTGGACGGACCGACACTCGTACATTACACTACTATAATACACGCACGCACGCACGCACGCACGCACGCACAGACAATAATAATAAAAAAAATATGTATTGTCATTGATAAAATCGTTTAAACCCGACACACACACACACACACACACACTATACCCGCAGAACTGCGTGTACGCTCGCGAACAATATACAAATAATATAAATTATAACACGGCGTGTGCGATATATTTTATTTTATTTTTATCAATCGCGAGATGACCGCGACGATTTTTTCAAACTCGCAGAGAAACACCGCGCAGAAACGATGATAACGATGATTAATAATAATAACAATAATATCTTACGCCCCGCATCGCGTGCGGCTATGTACCGTCGGGAAATCTATTATCGGACGTCGTAAAATTCGCGTACGCTGCACTGCACATCCACGGACGTGATAAATATCGAAAAGGAGTTGATAAAAAAAAAAAAAAACACACCGGTCACGGCGAAACAATAATAATAATACCTTACATACGCGAACGACTTATCCGTTTCCATTTTGCTGCGGGTTTACTTAAGGAGGTTGGAAGTGACGAGTTTCTATCTTTGTCTTACACACGTGAGATATAGGGATTTAGACGTGTTTCAATTCCAACGTACCGATTGATCTAGTGAAGCGATAAGAGTTCTGGAAACAGATTTGAATTTTTCGTGAAGTCTATTGGAAGTTGATTTTTCCACGTTTTTAATTTTTGATTCTCGAAAATTAAACTATTCCATTTTTTCATATGGGTTTTTTTTTTAGAATTTAAAGGGGATAAATTTAAAAAGGAAAAAAGACGTACTCAAGTAGACTTTGTTACAAATTCAAATCTCTTTCCAGAATTCTTTCCGCTTCACTAGATCAATCGGTACGTTAGAATTAAAATACGTCTGAATCACTATATCTCACGTGTGCAAGACAAAGACAGAAACTCGTCGCTTCCAATCCCCTTAATTCGCTTCGGTCGATTGAATCGAGTGTGGATCGAAAATCCTTAAACGTAACAGTTACGACCTGTGTACAGGCGTTATTTCGACGATTCATTTGCGTATAGTTTTCTTTTTGTTTCTTGTAAAAACGATTAATCTCGACAGTTGAGAGCGGGGAGAGGATATAATAATCAATAAATAAGACCCGAATGTTTGCAAAATGACATGATTGGTAAAATTAAATTTGGATGTTGCGCGGAGAACTCTTTTTAACGAAAAACCTTGTGTAACGTAAAACTTACTTAATAATGGTCAGTTCGCTTTATACGTTAACCTTCTCCATTGCGAAAACTCTGTATGTTTAACGAAAGAAATCTCTTGGTCCCTTAAGATTCGTTATAGTAAAGAGTTTTCACTGTATTTACAAAAACTTAATTCGAAAAACGAAATTGCTCGTTAGTTTTTATAGAATATAATAATAATAATAAAAATCTGCCTACGAATTATTACACGCGCGCAAAAAATAAATTTTTTTTTTTTTATTGTAGGTCGTAAATAAAATAATGGTATTATATTATTATACCTAGGTACGCAATAAGGAATTCGAGTCGAGCGGAGATTTTGATCGATATATTCCGCAACGTTTTATAACAACCCGTTTTTTTTTTTTTTTACCTATTTCGAGTTTTTATAGATTTTTTTTTTTTGTATATAATAATCGCTACAGTCGAGACGCGTTCTGACCGATACACACACCTATATATATATATATATATATGCACGGAGATTGTTAGGCTGACGGTTGGTTTTTTTTTTTTTTTTGATAAATTAGAAAAACTTAACGTTTTCGTTTTGTTTCCCCGTTGATTAATGTCCGTTTTGTTCCGCCCGTTTATAATATTATTATATTATATTTGTAAGTATGTCGAAACACGTTTTGCTCTATTCTCTGTACGTAATACGCCTAAATAATATCCAGTGTACCCGGCTTATATTATAGCCGCGGCGTGCTCGCGTTCGTATATAATATTTTTGTCGGGAACACAAACATACGCGCATATGTACACGATTTTTAAGAAGACATCATCTTCAATGACGCGGTCTTTTCGGTTTTTTACAAATACAAATTAAGGTATAAGTACACACGCGCGCGCACACACACAAGCACACACACATACACATACACACACACATACACGCGCGCGCGCGCGCACACCTATTATACGACCTGACGCACATGCCGCTGCAACAGTCCTGCGCCCCGGGGAAACAATATTATGATAATTTACGTATGCCTATATAATAATTGTACACGGTATACGCGTACATGGTAAGTTTTTTAGTAAGAATGGTATACATATTAGGTAGGTGGTAGAGTGTACAGTAGTAGTGGTGGCCGTGCAGTGCATAATAACGATAATTGTGTATCTCTCTCTCTCTCTCCATCTCTCTCTCGAATAACGTTTTTTTTTTTTTTTTTTTTTTTTTATGTCCGGCAAACAATATTTTATTATTATTTTCGACCAATCGACCGCGCGACAACCGCGAACTGTCCAAAAACATAACACAGTTTCAGCTGCAGACGTCCCCTTATATCAATATTGTCCGACATTGTTCCGATCCGAATCGAACCGCGCAGATTTTTCGATATCGCGCTTTCGGTCGAAATATATTTTAAATTTTTTCCGGGATTAACGATTCGAAATCGCAATAAACTGTAAGCCGTGATTCGCGTTCAGAAATGCCGGGTTTTGAAAATGTCATGAGGGGAAGGACTCACTATTTTATACCCACATGTACAGGTTTACTTATATCTAAACATATACTTCTTTTTTATTTGTCATAAATTGTTCGTTAAACAATTACTAAAATATAGTTGTTTGTTATAACATTTTAATAGTATTATTAGCATCGCGAAAAATCACAAGATAAAAATTAAAAAATGCCCGACACCAAACTTCAGTTAACCAAGAACCTGGTCGATTACCAAAATCCACACACTTATTCTCTTCTACCAACATCAAAAAAAAAAAAAAAAAAGGTTTATCTTTCTCAATTAATTTGTTATAAATAAAATTAATATTTTGAGGATGTGCATGACAAATGTTGATTTTTTTTTGATAAAATGAGAACCATGGGGAGACTGAGATCCGACTTATCAAGATCATGGGAGGCTGCAGCCCCAGAGCCCCCCTGTACACGGCGCACCTGTCCGCGTTAGACGAGTAATCATTACTAAAACGTCTCTACTGTAAAATTTGCGAATTTTGTGACTTACTGTGTTACGATTTTGAATAGCCGCGATTGATCGTCCGACGTTACGAAATCATTTATCGCCAAGCTTTTTCGACTGCCCAGCAAAGTCGGGCGAGCGCGGTAAAAATCAATTATAGGTCACTCGGACGGGTACGGCTCTGCGGCGTACTCATTTATACTTCAACGCTCGTTAACGCGAATACTATTGCGGCCGTCGTTAAACGCACGCGACCGATCGTATTTTATTTATTGTTTTTACGGGAACGCGAATCGCGTTTTTATTTTTTTATTACGCGTTGTTATTGCCGCGGCGACGGCGGCCGTGTCCGGCGCGATAAATTGCGCCGTTAAAAAAGTCGCTCCGCGAACGGCGAGAGCGACGGACAGATTGACCTGCGCGGAGTTTTCGTCCCGGACAAAAAAAACCGACCGCGACACTTTCTCGACGACGCAATAATCGCGGTTAATAAAACCGCCGGCCGGCGCATTGTAATATTTATAATAATATGTATGTGAAATTAAAAAAAAAAAAATGTACAAAAGGTGTACCTATACGTAAGGATGGGCAGTATCTGTGATACTGGTATCTCTAATACGTATCTTAGATACATTTGTATCTTGTATCTTTTTTTTTTTGTAAATATTCTAGATACTAGTTACAAATTACGATTTGTTTATTTTTTCAATTTACAATAATTACATTACAACGGTTACATTTTTTGGGATTATATGACATTTTTGATATTATATATTCTGATTTTCGTATTTTGTTGAGTATTTTTTTTCACAGTATTATGTGTAATACGTTTTTATTTTTTATTTCGTTGAAAACAAAGTTAAAACCTATCATCGTAGTATAAGTACTATGACATACTATAAGTTTCTTATTATAAATGTGTCCTGTATGTTAGATACAGTATTTAATATCTAGTATCTTGAATCTTGTATCTAAAAGGGAGGAAAAACAGTATCTAGTATTTAGTATCTTTTGGGAAACATGGAATGTATCTTGTATCTTTTATGTAGAAGTAAATATGAACGTATCTAGTATCTTGTATCTAGATACTTTTTTTCAACTATCTTGCCCCTCTATGCGGCTACGCGTACCTGTCGCGACAGAGGCCGTAAGATATTTTAAGGAATTTCGAACGACGGGCGAACCGGACGGTCCGGCCGATCAATAAATTAAAAGTCTATCCGATCTGTACAGACGATATTTTTCAGTATTATTCGTAAATCGATTTTATTACACGCATGTAGAACACCGGCCCACATATGCCCACCGTGTCAATGCATCCCATTAGTCTATAAGGCCTGGTGTTTACTCCGGGCAAAGACGCACGAAAAAATGTATCGGGGGATGGGGAGGGGGATAGGTGGCAAATGGCCAATACTCGTACCGACGTTCACATTTTTATTTGTATCGATTACGCCTCATGATTGCGTCTCTTGACCGCCTCCCGTTAATGACCCTACGCGATAAATACGACCGACCCCCCCCCCAAATAAAAAAAAAACAGTTTGATCCGCCACTAACTACTCAGCAGATTTTCATACACAGCGGCCGTATATTATTAAAATAGACCGCCGATCGATAGGAAACAACGAACGGAAACCGAAATGTCTCCAGTTTCGGGAGAACATTCTTTCTAAACCTGTAACCGACACGCAGTCGACGTTTTTAGGCGCGCGTACACGCGATGTAAGCGTACCTTGCAACTTGATCTCGGTCTCCCAGAACTTCTGTAGCTCCGTGAAGTATTTGTCTAGTATAAACACCTTGGAATGGCCCACGCTTGCCATCACACCCGGGCGACGGCTGTTCGCGGCGATAGCCTCGGCGAAGGCGGCGGCGGCGGCGGCTGCGGTTTCAACGGACGGCGGTCGCGGTCCGCCGCGTCGCCATTATCCGATTATTTTACAACGATATTGCCGCCGCTCCGCAGCGACGACGCACGTCACTTCGCACTTCCGGGGTTCGGTCGCGAGTCCGGAACGCCGACGACCCGGCCGGGCGCGGGGGAAAAAACGATACCGACGGTAACTGTCAACAACCGATTACAATATTACCGTTGGCTTATCGGCGGCGCGGCCGAGAGCCGCGGATGCCGTTGCGCACGTCCCACCGACGGCCGTGTCATCGCCGAGCGCACTGCGGTGATATTTCGCGTCGGGCAACGCGTGGCGCGCGGGTTAACAATATACGGGTTAAGTCGCACGCGCGATATTATCGCCGGAAAGAAAACGATATTACGGGGCGGCGGCGAGAGTGGATGGGGGTGGGGGAGGGGGGGTGGAGGCGAAAACAAAACACCAAAGACCGACGTGTCGACGAACGGCGCGCGCGCAACGCGGGAACACGGTACGGGCAGACTGACGAGCGCGAACCGCGGCGGCCGGGCACAGACGACAGACTGCGGGCGCGCGCGCGGCCGCCCGACAAGAACCTCGTCGGGGCGACCGCCCGACGACCTCCGCAGCCGCAGCCGCCGCCGCCGCCGCGGACCGGGATGATTCTTCGACCATCGCCGCGCACCGACCGCGGCGGCGCCAACTATCGATACATGCGACGGGTTTTCGTGCGTAGTCCCGCGCCGATCGCACCTGCTGCGATATTCCGACTCGCCGCTCGGCCCGTTGACAATTTATTATTATAAACAATTTACTGCCGCGCTCGGTCCGGGCCGACCGGGACGAACCCGTAGGCAACGCGGGTAAGGATAGGACACGGTAACAACAACCCACGGGGTCGGCTGTCGGCAGCTCAAGCGCCCCGGATAGTTACCGCGCGTTTCTGGTTACAGCCGTTTCGGCGTTATCGGTTTTTTTTTTTTTTTCAATTACAATACAAAAATTATTTCTACTGATTCCTACGAGAAATTGTATTATTTTTTTACACGGTTTTTCTGATTTCGCACAACGTGTCACGGACTCTTCTCGCTTATCACGATGATATACTATCATGATATTTTTAAAAACGAAAGATAACGAAAGTAACCGAATTGATTCACAGTGTTATACCATTACGGTCACCTTGGTGCGCTTTAAATTTGCGGTTTTGTGCGGAACGCCTCATTCTCAATGTCTACGGGTAAACCGATATCGTGTGATCAGGGCCGTTCGTCGTGGGCGTGATGCGCCGCGATCGATCTTTTCGTTCACCGAAAATCCGGTATCTATCGAAAAAAATAAAACGCGTCGACCCGGAAAAATACACGGCATTTCAATTTCTGCGCTGTATTGCAAGTTCTTTGGAAAAAACAAAACAAACAAACGCTTGATAAGCAAAACAAAAAATATAATACAACCTACGCAATTTTATTTTATTTTATTTTCTTAGGCAATATTTTATACGGGATTTTTTCAAATGATATAGTACGATATTCTGATCCTGAAAGTGGTTAAGGGCTGTGCGGATAGAGTATCGTGTATATACATAATGCACAGACGAGTGTAGGGGTGTTGACGAATTAACTCATAGGATACGTGGAAGGCGAAATTAAGAGTTACCGATGGGCGGGACGAAAGTGAAAAAAGAAAACGCGCGATGGATTTTCAACCCGATGACAACTAAATACACTAGTACAAGACATTTTTATTAGTCAGTGATACGCGGTGGCGTATATTTTTTAGAATTTTTTTTCCGTTTAAGTGTACGTGTAGAGGACCAGGGAAACATGTAAGCATATAATACATAATCGCGGTAAACTATTGACGTTTCAAAATTTGTATAAGTATATTCTGTAAACGTAAAAAATAAGTACAGAAATAATCGAACTAGGCGCAATAGCGAATGATGGCCGTATTATGTTATGAGATAAGTGCATTCAAGTCACTGATGCGGCTGCTATTATAATATATTATTATAACGTGTATAGAAACACGCGTGTTGCAATTTAAATGACATTGTATTACATTACGACAGTGTGTATCATAGTCGCATTATAATATTATTGTAAATCGTGTATTATTATTCTAGTAGTTTAACGATTACATTATTATTAAGTGCCTATCTTTATTATTATAGTGTTACGATAATAATCGTTTAATTAAAATAGTTATTGCTGATATACTCGTCGTTTTATGTTAATTTACTTCATATGCATACCATTGCATACGCGCAGGATGCACCTATATTGGACAAAAAATAAAAACGAATATACGGTTACTTATATATGTATAGGAAGTATTCAATTTTAAATATAATGAATATTACATAAATTACGTGTAGTGCGTGTGCAGCTGGATAAGGAGACAAAAGTATTAAACTGATACTTAATATTATAATACACGACAGTTGTAGACGTGCTTATTTAGGAATAAAAAAAAACATATAAAGAAGACACCGAGAAAAAGAGACCGTCGAACCCCATTAAACACGTTTAAATACAAATAAATACTTAAATAACTATGTTACATAGAATTAAACAAAATTATAAATATATATATATTTATAAAAAAAAAAAACAAAATGTATCCTATATAAAAAAAATGTAAAGAATAAGTTCAGGTATATTTTGATTCATGAGGAGAAATGACCTCCCTGGAAAATATTACAACCCGGAGTCAATTTTTTTTTCTTGAACCATGACGTATAGTCGGCATGGGTGATAACTGATGATAATTAAATAACTCGGCTCTTGTAAATAGACTTATTGTACGCTTATAACATTAATACAGGTCTATTTTGTTCTTATATCAATTTAAATGTTTATACGTCGGTCTTTAAATGCGTGTTTGGTAACCTGGTGCCAGTTTGACCGGAAAATTACCTCATGAGCGCCCTTATTTGAATGTTGAGGACAATTTCACAATATCAATTAAACAAGTGCGATAAAGGTATAAAACTAAAAAAAACCTCTCGTACAACGAACGTAAAAATAATCAAATTATAGGTATATATAACTATATACCTGTATTACTCTCAGTAACAACGTCTCGGAAAAAAATCCTATACTGGCTGTTTGGGCCGATGGGCATGCCACTGTTCTAGGAGGGAAGTTGGAAAAAAGGATACATAGAGTGATTTGATTTATATCTGTATGCAACGATAAACTATTACTAACGAATAACGATTCTGAACAAATTAGTATTAGTCGTTTTCTTCCCCGTTTTACCTCGGTAACCCAGAAATTAACAAAAATGATACAAAAAATCATCCGGTTTTTTCCACATTTATAAAGGAAAGTAAAATTACAATCAAAAAATTACGTGCTACAAAATGTTTAATCGAAACGTGAATTCTGGTAGAAAAGTTGTTTGCAAATAACAATAAAAATACATCATAGCTAAACCAATAATGCTTTCTGCGCTTAGCTCAGAAACTATAAAAACAATTTTTTTTTTAAAGGTTACAACACTCAAAAGTGTAACAATAAAATAAATAGAATAATATAAAATAGTAAATTATAATATTTGATGATTTTTAACTAATATTCTCCAATATGTACCATAGGTATATTATTGTACATGAAACAAAACGTGCGTTGTTTGTGAGGCGTGTATTTTTCTTAAACGGAATCTATTTGAAACGATATTATTATAAAACGTATACTATTATTTTAAACTATCCTTCGTGTTAAGCCGAACGATAAAAATATATGGGTGACGGGTGTACAATGTACATATTATCAGATGGAAATACTATGCATTAAGACAATTTAAAATAATTATTTAGAGGCGTTGATGGATACCTACTGATAAATAGGTGCCTCCATAATATATAAGCACTGCATAATATTGTAATGGCGTGATGGCGTAGGTTTTTAACGGCTTATCGGATTACCTACGAGTTTTTTTATATGTATTTTTATTTATTTTTTTTTTTTTTTAATGTTTCATGTTTCGTTCCGCGATAAAGAATAAGGCGTTAAGGGGCGCAGTTGGCGGGTTAATTATCGATAAAGTTGTCGGATTAGCTTCGTCTATAACAACTGCAGTTTACAGTTGTCTTGTTGTCTATCTGTTACAGGTATCCGGCGGACTATTCGAGGAAAAAAAATTGAATCAATTGCAACGAAAATATTACATCGTCATCGCGTTGACGCGTTTTGAACGATACAAAATTATAACCGATAACTATACAATATCTATGAACAGATTTCAAATTTTCTCGAAACAGAACAATAATCGTGTCTTTCTTAATAAGATACGATTTTCAGATTCGTATATAATTTCAAACATTAGCACTTGATGAAATCTAAAATCTAAAAAATTCACGTCTGCGAGTAATGTCGGGTATTTGTTTTATTATTTTATTAAATTCACGGGATTCGGGCCGTTTGGGGCTTGTAGAACTTCTTAGATTCGTTTAAATGTAAGCACATTATAAAAACGTCACAAAAAGTATCTCCAAAAAAAAAAAACGGTTATCTTATCGCAAACCAAAAATTAAAATTAAATTCTGGATTTTCCTTGTGACGATTACCGCCTATTCGCCGTAAAAAAAAAAAAAAAGAAAATCAATGAACAAATTTTTTGTTTGAAAACTATCGGAACATTATGCAAAAATGAACATTATCGATTTTTGTATTATAATATTGTTATATTATATTAATATTAAAAATAGTTGTGATGATACATGTATGGTCCATATTATAGTATATCACAAGGCTATTTCAATTTTATGTCGAGTAGAAAACAAAAAAAAAAATGCTGATATTTTTGGTGCGTGTGTAATGATATGCTATTTAAGCTATCATACATTATGTAAAATAAAATATTATATAAGAAATAAATCAAACAATTAACAACGGAAATTATAGTTAAACATTTACATCTGATGCTATTCTTTTTTCTTATCAAATAACATATATTTTAGTGCGATATTTACTCATCGTAAGGAGATAATACTTAAGCTATCATATATAATTAAAATAAACTATATAATCAATATTGTAAAATAATTATAATAATTTGTAGCCATTAATTATTAGATTAAGTTGTTAGTATTAACCAAATTAAGATAATACATTTACACACGCACACACACANATTTAAAAAATTAATAAAATAGAAACAGTTATTATATTGAAATCTTTTTATTTACTACGGTCACCTATATCAAATTCAACAGATCAATTTGCCGCCTGAAGAAGAAAGGTAATCAAATTTATAGTTAACTTATACGTGTGAATCAAATTTACATAACTAGGCACCCCCCGCCTTATTTTTGAATTACTACACGTGTGCCGCTTGTTTTAGGAGAGAAGTTGGAAAGGAGGATAATATGTATAGTAATTTATATTTGTACGCAACGATAAACAATCGCTAATAAAAAACGTTTCAAAACAAAGTAATATTAATCGTATTTTTCCCCCGTGTTATCTGGGTAACTCAGAAATCAACATAAATGATATGACAAATTGCAAGTTTTCTCATTTGTTAAAAAATTACATGAAAAATATAAAAAAAAAAACACACATGAGCAGCAACAAATCTCCGTCGCTGTAGAGTCAAATTTTTCCTCAGCTGGTTTGTTGCCGTTACAGTATTTTTATTTTATCATAAAAGGAAATTTAGGAAAGTTATTCTCGAGATTTTTGCTAACATACAAACAGACGGCGGGGCCGGGGGTTGATATTTCAAACTTTCTAAAGACACATTCTCGAAAACAATTCTATTTACATACATGTTTTAACCGAGTTATTTACATTCATAATTCTTTAAGGGCATTCAAAACCCGCTATTTCCCATGAAAACATAAAATCTGAGTAAAAACATGATTAGGGTTTGACTGTTAAAACCACCGATGGCATATCCTTGATACTTATTGTACCATGTATAATGCATGTACAACATTTCATGTCCTGTATGGGTGTACAAAGCTAAAAACACACTTGTCCCGCACCAACATGGTGAAGTTCATATTGAAAATAAATCGAAAAAAAACCTAAAAAAAAAAAAAAAAAACTCTGACTGCCGAGTCTGAATTTTTTTGATCCAGAAGGAACCGCTGAAAAGTGTTCGAAAATAATAGATATAATATGTATAACTAACACAATACAGTTCAATAGACTCCATATATTCGACAAAGATTACCAATACGCCGGAACTAGATCAAAATGCTGCGAGAAAGTTCTTATACATTTTTTGATTAAGATTTTCGGTAAAAATAATTTGTTCGTACACATAAAAAAAAAACACACACACACGTGTATTATAGTGAAACCAATACGTTCCTTTTTGCGCTTACAATCCAAATAAATAATAATCAATTTTTGCGAACCCGCGGCTTATTGTATAAATTTGGAAAATCTCGAACGACACGTGATTATATACTGCTTATTATCGTTTCGGTCAGAATACAGAAATTCTATCGCCCCGGTTCGCCTACGCCTATTAGGTGTATTTATATTTTAATATAATCGTATTATATAGCGCGTAATTTATGTACTCGACAGTGAGTTAAAGTAATGGTCGTGAGTTAAAACTTCCGTTTCGAACGTAGGTAACGCATTACTTACACTGCGGTATGATAATATTACGTATAGTTTAGCTACCGACAGATTATAATTTGTTCGGACGTCGGTTTTCTCTGTATACTCGAGTTTTCGTAAAAAAAAAACCTTTCGACCGATTAATTGTGCATCGTTAATTTTGAAAACGCGAGTCGTACATAGGCATACACGTCATACATAGTTACATAGTATACATCGTAGAGAACGCATCGTTTTGACGTGAGCGGTTTGGTAAATTATAATTCACAAAAAAAAAAACTAAACGGTCAGAAAATAACGCATCCATAAATATATCCCTCTAAACGATTCAAAAAGTAAAAAAAGAAAACTACTCGTATACGCGCATTATTATAATGAACGAAATTAATGGCGTATATTTAGTATGTTTCGTAACAAGGCGCGAACGAGCTTGGGGTCCGACTTTATAATAAATGTACGCAGTGGCGTCGTATGTTTGTTTTTTTTTTTTTCATAGAACAGAGCTTAAGAGTGATAATAACGATTACTCACCGCGTATAAAACGCATAGGTAAGCACATATCTATATAAATAATATTATAATTTGTTCCGTTCTGTTGAAAACGTGCACGCCGTTTTCGCGTGAATCCCGCAGTGAAAATCTGGAAATTATCTGAAATGTTTTTTTTTTCAAAAAATAAAAAAGAAAAAAAATTCTTGCGTCGTATTAGAGGTCCGTCCAAAGCGGATCAAGTCGGGAAATGTACACGTTCGACATAATATAGTTATTACTGTCACAGGTATAAACCTGTGACAGTAATACAGTACTTATAGCAATTTTGTGTACAATAATAACTGCTTTCGTACCGATTTTTTAAATAACGGTTCATTCCTTAAATTATTTTTTTAAAGGCAAATTACTTTTGTGCAATTCCATTTTTTTTTTTGTTTTTTTGTTGGTCAACGCCCAACATTTGCATGTAATCGATTTATTATTATAATTATTCCTGACGCTTGAGTATTCAGTAATTATAGTGCTATTCGAAAAATTAAAAAATAACAGTATCAAATTATAAAATATAAAAATAATTTTTCGAAACACGCGATTCCCGAAAATATAACGTGGAAGAAATAATTTTAAATTGTAAAACTATTCTATAAAACCGATGTAATGATTGTCAATGACCTATATGCAAAAAAACGCAATGTAAAGGAGTTGAATTTCCAACCCCAACAGCCTTCCACATACAGAGTCTGTAATTTAGCCACTTAGGCAGACTGGCGAAAATATCTCCAATACCGCGGATTTCTCTATTGCTTAGTTTAGTTCCGTATATATATATATATATATATGTTTTTTGATTCTGAGCGAAGTGAGAAATATATTGGTTTTACTACGATGTGTATGTGTGTTTTTTTTTTTGTCGACGAGTATTCTACGAGAAAGCTTTTTCCAACCAAAAACTATACAGGAATCTCTCTTATAGCACTTATGATTTAATTGGTTCACCGAGGATGCCATTTTTTGATTTTTCTAGTAGTTTTATTGTTGGTATGGTTTGTATTTTGTAGTGATGAGCGGAGACGACTAATTTGACTGTCGATTGTTAATCGATAGTTTGAAAACAATCGAGAGGTCTATTCGTTGAATAGGTGCTATCAGATGCTGAACAGGTGTTATCAATAGAATGAACACTAATCGATAGTCGATAGGTTTTAGAAACAATCCAATGAATAGATAGTTTGAACTATCGAGTCGACGAATTATGTACTCTGCTCAGAATAGTCTGTTTTATGCGTACAGATATAAATATAAATTACTCTTTATACCCTCCCATATAACTTCACTTCTAAAATAATAACACACCCATCAGCAGTATTAGCTTTTTTTCAACATTAGATTAATATAATATAATTATACTATATTTTATATAATTTAAATATTCTTGCTCCGCAAAAACTCGTTCTGATACACATATTATGTGAAATTATTATAAATAATGATATTAAATTATTATGAAAAAATACAGTTTTATATCAGAGAAATAGGAATATGGAATGAGGAGGTTCTTCGTAAGATGCATAAACACGCTTAGAGAAAGGAAAATGAATGAGAATTGGACATTTAATTATAGGAATGACGCTTGGGTAACGGCAATAATAACCGATGGAAGAATTCATGTCTTTCCATGGGAGAGGAAGACTAAGGACGTCTCCGCACACCGGAATAAATAATATGTACGCAGAGCTTAAAAAAACTACAAGCGACGGCGGCAGGTGGAAAGAAACATAAACAATAAAAGATGGTCCTGGAAAAATTCCAATTTCTACACCTGGCCTTTTTTTATTTGGTCATGACCATTGGCCATTTTCGTGTTTCGCCATATTTTCCTCTAGTCATTTTGATTAAAGGCTATTTTTATACACGGCTATTTCTGATTTCGCCATGCGTTATCGCCGGCCACCCTTTCTTCGGACCAAAGATATTATAAAGGCTGTGACTGGAGAGGCGATCGCAAAAATCTCGAGTTTACCGAGACTATTGTCCATATTATTACGCATTCAGAGTGCGGGTTTCTTCTTCTATTTATCTATATCGACATTATAGAAACGAAAAAAAGAAACGATACACACGATACTCGGACGCGGAATAATAATATGTATTATTATTATTATTATTATTATTACATTTGTTCGTGCAGTAAACGGCGGCCAACACAATAATGGAATATAATATACGCGGGCATTGAAATCTCCGCGATTAAAAAAAAAAAAAAAAACCCTTTTTAAAGAGACGTATTTTACAGAACGAGTCTTTTTGTTTTTAACAACACTCGTAATATATTGTTTTTCAACTATAGCGTCTGCGTATTATAGTACGAGTAATATTACCTTTAATATAACATTCGTATCTTTGAGTATTGTTTTGTTATCAATAATATTTTGCCGTACAGAGTGAACAGCGTGGATATTTCGAGTATATATACTAATCCCAATAAAACTTAACCCAACCTCATGGGCGATAAAACACTGGAGGGGGGAGGGGGCGTTAATGAGTGTTATTTTATCCGCGTAACAGAGGAAAACCAAAAATCAATACTGTTATTTAACACACCCGTTTGCTTGCGGTTTTGTTTGAAAATCGTATGCGGAAAAAAATGTCCAAATAAACTATACTACATTTCTCGATACCTATGTATAACTTCTTATTCGATCCACACGAGAACTGATTTTTATATTATTCGTCAAAGAACGCCGAGTCTATACAATAAGAGTACATATGGGTAGGTAATTGAAACATTTTTTCCCCCTCCTCTCTCGACGAATAACAACTGTGGCGTAATACTTATATTATACTTATATCCCGCCAACGAACGAGAGGTTGAAAATCCAGAAATTGTTCGCATACAATATTATTTCATTGACCGTTTTCTTATAAGATGCGGCGGCGGCGGCGGCGGCGGCGTCGTCTGTGAAATTTTATTAACGTCGTAAACCGGCCCCGCGAGGATTTGGCGCGCAACAAATTTTGCGACTACAATTTCGATTGTCTGTTGAGATCCTCTTTTTTTTTACCCGTTTTTCAATACTCGTCCGCATCCGTTGTTTTTTTTTTCATTCGATTTCTCGTTTTTTTTTTTTTTTTTTGTGCCGGTTTAAATTTTATTCTCGTCGGCTGCAGCACTTTATACGTTGTTCGGAAGACCGCCACCGAGGACCTTTTCGGAATGTGCCGACGGACGTGTATAATATATATAGGTACCTATATCTATTAATATCATTATATTATCTCTCCCTACCCATAGAAAGAAAAAAAAAATACCCGTCAGCACCAGAACTGCGCTACTAGATTCGAATTTTCTATCAGCCTGCAACTTGTTGCAGTTAAAATATTTTATACATATATTTTTTTTTTTCATATTGGATCTAAAATAGTTGTAGTTGTCCACAGATTTTAATAATATATTGTATAATATATGCTTCATTTAATTAAATTGTATTCGCAAAACAACCATTCACTAAGTCTATCCCCATTTCCTCTTATATTTGAAAGTCTAATATCTTTCCCATCTTTCAGATTTACAAAGTATCTTATATTCTTCCAGAACTAATGTGAAATCGAGTTTTATCAAAATATAGGTAAAGCAGTTCTCGAGACTTTGCTAACATACAAACAGACGGTGATATTTATACATACAAATTTTAATTCCGTTTTTTACATTGATGATGAGTCCGCAGGAGGTATTTAATACACAGACAGTTGAGAAGGGGTTGAAAGTTTAAACCCCCAATAGCCACATGCTTGTAACTCATACCGTGCGCATAGACAAATAATTTCCCACCCTTGGATTTATTTGGAGAGTTTGTAGGCGTGGTTCAAAACTAAAAAAAAAAAACCGTCCTCTCTTGCTTTGTCATGGTGAAATCCGACCAAAATTTTATCACTTCAACCCGACTACAAAAACAAAAAAATCTGTAACTCTCGAAATTAACCTTATTCGATCCGCAGAGCTCCGCTAAAAGTGCCCAAAAGTAACGGAAAAAATATATATACATACTACAAACAGTAAACACAAATACAGTGCAATAGTCTCTTTTTCGGGCAAAATCCGACAGAAAAAAAAAAAACAGACGCTAACATCGCAGGAAACATCGATGTTATTCGTACATCTCTGCCATTATTATACACCTGTCCGGGACCACACATAATATACAAGATCACCACCCGACTCACACGCACGCATACAGGGTGGTTTTTTCGACATCACGAAAAAACGATTGTACTCGCGGTACGAAGATTTTGGATTTTTTCCGCCGTCATCGTGGAATAGAAAAGAAAAAAAAAACGTTATTCTGGATTCTGAACGTTTTCAAAAAAAAAAATCGCCCAATTTTCGCACGCATATATCGTAACACCGTGCACACACAGCAAACGGATGAACCTCAATCCGTACATCCGAGTTGTGCAAACTTGCGATTTCATTGCGTCCGCTCCGGCCTCTCCCCGCATCTTTTGCCGTTTGAAATTTTTCGAAAATCGTCGCGTCGCCGTATACGAATAAATACGTCCGGGAGAACGTGCTCTTGTTCTGCGCGTCGCCACCGTGCCGAAATGTGTTTTCCGACGCGTGTGCGACACGGCAATACGCCCGGCGAACCTATCCGCCGTATCCGTAGCGCGGGAAACAAGGGCGAGGTTTTCGACACCGAACAAATCGAATTTACCCCCGGCAATTATCGCAATACGTCGCGGAATCGCGCTGGCACGGGGTTTACCAATCGGTCGCCGGTTCGCGTGACGCGATGGATCGCCCTGTATGCTGTGTACGCGTTATCATTATTATTATTATTATTATTATATTGTGGTACCTGCAGCATACGTTATTATTATTGTGTACGAGCGCGGACGGCGAAACGGTCTTGCGGCGCGGCGGGGTCGGCGGCGGCGCACAGACTCCCGGGCCCGGGCACGCATACGGGAAACAGGTTTTGAACAAACAAGAAATAAAACATTAAAAAAAAAAAAAAAAAAAATAATAATAATAATAATAATGAGAAAGAGAACACACATAACATATTATACAGAGAATATAATACTGCCGGTGCCTTGGGTATTTCTACGAACTCTCTTTCGCCCATACCGCGTCGCGCCGCCGACTGCGCCTCCGCGCGTACAGTGTGCCGCACGGGGACCGCCGAGAAAAACACCTTACCTCCCTGCCGCCCGCCACCGCCACCGACCGCCCCGCCCGTATAAAAACGTTATGCGCCTATATTATTATTGTGTACACGAATATCGGATACGCGTACCTACGTAGATACATACAAGTAGCCGTATAATATAATAACTATTTTATTTTTTTATTTTTTTTTTTTCGTTTTCCTTTTTAACCGCGACAGAGGAGCCTTCGCCGGGAGAACCGCCGCCGCGCGCCGCTCGTCTAACGGTCCGCCGAGATTTCGACTGGGGGAAAACGCTATCGACATCCCCGGCGCGGACGGATCTATCCCGGCGGTGTTTTCATTTAATCCGAAAAAGAAAAACGCCAAAACCACAGCTGTGGGCACTGTCGATAATAACAGTGTTCGAAATAGTTTACAGACGTACTGCGATTGTTTTAGATCAATTATCGTATGATCGGTGTCATCCGTAACCGGGTTTTCGGTGTGCATGGGATCACAAACGAGAACGACGAACATTCCAGAATAATAATTTGTTGAATATTACCGTGTTATCTCGTACACTCTCAGGGGGTAACCCGCTCACCAATAATAATTGTAGTTGCCAAACATCCCTATGCCTTAATAAGCCGTATCTATGTGTTCTAAAATCGATTGTTTAGAGCGATACATCGAGGAATCGGGAAAATACGTTAGTAGATTTTTTTTTGTTTTTTATTTTTTTTTTTTTTGATAACACTATCCAATAATATGCGCAAGCGAACTTCTGACTGATACGATATTATAGTTTTTTTTTTTTTTAATTATTTTTTATTATTATTATTTTTGACAGCTGCGCGCACGTTATACACTCGAACCATTGACAATTAAACTGTATTCAATTTTTTTTTTTTTTTTCATATATATATATACCTGCATATAATTTTGACAGTATGGTTGCTTTGGGGATATTTTGTTTGCCGGTGGTTTTTTTCGCGGGATTTGTGCATTATTGTGTTTCGTTTCGATTTTCGATCACCGTGAAAGTACCTATCATTGTAATATCGCGCAGCGCTCGAATCGATAAAATTACATCGGCAGAGTACACCATCGAGTAGAAAATGGTCACGTATATTGGGAAATGCATTTAACGTAGTAAAAAAAAAAAAAAAATGAATATAATATATAAATTATTCATTATTTATTCGACTTCTCGTGTATTTTTGTATTAAACAGTAATATTCGCAATTGGGTTTTTTTTTTTTTTTTTTTAATAAAACTACTCGTAATTATAAACACGATGAAATAGTATAATAAAAAACAAAAATGATAATATTTTCGGTACGGATTATAAAACGTCTGTATAATATTTCGATTAATGTTGTTTACGTCATTAAAATTATACATACATCGCGCATTCATGCGTACCGACAATTTAGGTATTTTAAAAGTAAATTAACATCAATAGTGACCTGTCTCAATAATCGTTACGACTTTTCCAATTTTATCGGTTCAAAAATCATTTCGGGCATTAGCTCGTATAGTCGTCCTTCCACCGCTGTTCCAGTAAAACAATCAAGTCGGCGAGCTCTAAAAAAAAAATAATAATAATATGGAAGAGCGCCGAGAGACCTCTCTGATTCAAGTACATCGTGATTATTATGTCGTCAGTTCATATTTTTAACGAATTAATAAAGGAGGCAAAATGTATAGGTAATAATTATAAAGTACGAGTGATGACTAGAATAACAGAGAATTTCCAAGCATTGGAATTTTTGTTTAGCGCAGCCGTTAAAAAAGACGGGCTATAGTAGAAAGAAATTTGTTGAAAAAGCCAAATCTGTAATTTTATGTTGTGTGTTTTTGAATATTTATTTTTCAACACTTGTTAAAGTGTTTTATGCCTTTCGGGAACTTATTTTCGAATAATTCCTTAAAAACAACATTTATCAAAAAGAAGACCATTAAAAAATATTAAAATTGAATTTTGAATGTCAAAGTTTTAGTGTAAATTGGAATGTCCAATTAAATATTATCGAAAATTTCGATAAATAAATGTAATGTACTAATGTACTTAATCGATATAAATCAAAAGCAAAAGTCTCATTTAAACGAAAATGTTTTATTAATTTAATCATGGTACATCGGTATGACATAAAGCTAATTAAATTTGGTCGGCAATTGCAAATTGTATTGTTTTAGACGTTTTTAAATAACACATTTTCTTAGTGTATATTTTAGTGTTTTAAGGCGCATAAGTGCTCGCGTATTTAGTGCATTTCCAGAACTACACGTCACTATCACTACCTAGTGATAATTTACGAAGCCCGCAATGTGTAGTCGCACGTATTAATTGTAATTTGTATCGATTTAAGCAGGTTACTTGGGTGCAGCGATACTACGACGCGTAATGAAAATATGAGCAGCCTACGAATATTATAAAATTTATTGTAAATAATCAACTAACAATAGTAAACTATTTATATTCGATTTTCAATTCAGAATAGTAAGACGTTAAATGTAATGCTCGATTCGATTCGACTAGATTGCGCGAATGTCGCGACGACATTTCGAATTTAAAACGATAATATATTATTATTATTGTTATTGTAATCTCGATGTGTGCGGCAATACGATATAAATTATTACAGTCAGTCGCATTCATGTAGGTAAGTTATATGTCCGTTTAAGGCGTTTATGGGTTTGACGACGACGGTTATATAGTGCATACATAAATATTAAATATATAATAGTTTCTATATTGTGACGGCTAAAAAACCAGCACGTTCGTCTCCTTCTTTTTTTTTCCTCATACTTTCCGTGTATTTCACCGTATCCAATACCTACGCGTATCCACGTAACCCCTCCCACTCTCCTTTGGTCGTGTTTTGCGTTAAACGGTTCGACAACGTTTTTCCGAATTTTCTTCAATTTTTTTGAAATTTCAAAATTGTTTTCTTATTTTTTAATGGCCAACTTAACGGTGAAAATTTTCCACACTAGTCTACTGCGTGAAATCCGTTTAAAGGGAAACAGTTTGGCCGTTTTTGTGGAAGAATATGACGTTTTAGAGTTTTACACCAATAACGAGCGGTGGAAAATTAGACGTATGTCCTACCGTATGACTTATTATTAATAAGCTAGAAAACGTGTCAAAAATGCATACATATTATTTACAAATTGAAAACTGACATTGGGAAGTTGATCTAATTTCTAGTGACTGACAGTTTATAGTATACAATTTATACTATTCGAAAGATTTCGTTAGTTTAGATGTTAAATTCTAATATATTTTTTTTTTTATTTTTTTTTTCCATGATCAAATAGTTTTATTCCAAAAAACTACCGTTCAAAAGCGATCAACTACCGAATAGCTCGGTAGTAACTATTCAGTTATGCCCACCGCTAATATAGTTTCCCGCTGCTTTTTTGGTCTATATTATAAAACGTATGCAAAATAGGTGTTTTCCAACCATTTAGGTAAAAACCGCGGAGAGAAAAACGGATAAAATTACATTTAAAAACGAATAGAAAAAAAAAAATACAAGAAAATAATAACAATTCCTAAGAAATTAACATACCTAATAATATACACAATACGGTTAACCGGAGATCAAATTTTTGTGTCGAAAAAAAAAGTTTTTCGGGCTTACGTGTTTTGTTTCTATACATATATGGACAGACGCAAATAATAATTAGGATCGCGTTACAATTATTATTACTATATAATTTCTTGTTTAATGTGAAAAAAAAATAGAATACGCCATCCGGTTTCCGTTGAAGCGAGTGAAATATTCGACCGGACTAAAAAAAAAAAAAAAAAAAATGATTTATCGTGAAAAATGTATTATTTTATATTATACACGAAATGCCACGTCGTCGGTGGGAAATTATTTTCAAAAGACCGCGTCCTACGGAAATCGTCGGTCAACGGATTATTTTAAACAATATAAAAAAATTATTGTTTTTCGGAAAAACTATTTGAAATCTAGAACAAACTGTACAAATATTGTATCCTCAGGCGTTTTTTAAGGTGTGCAAACCGGAGCGTTTTTATCGAGTGTTTTCTGAGAGAAAAACGTATCGCAACAGAGCCGGATTAAGAGATTGGGGGGAATAAGAGGTCTTCTTCCCGAGGCTCAACAAAAAACAAAAAAAGAGATCCCTAGAAATTGGTCGACATTGTAATTTTTCTGAAATTCATACGAATAGTTACAATTTAAAAAAAAAAATACAATTTCATGAACACCTACAGTATTTGTGAAAACTAGTAAATATAATTGTTTATTTATTTGACATGACATCACGACGTATATTTCTTACGCGTAGGTATAAAAAAAGGTTTTTTTTCTCCTCCGTACAATTTTGGCTGCCGAGAATGGAATAGTCTCGGGCCAATCGTTTCATTGATCCGGTTATGCGTCTTAGAAGAATAAAAAAAAAACCTAGCAATCAAAAACCAAAAGAGAAAAAAAAAATACACGACGAGCAGGCATACGAAATGCCTAATTATAAATACGGTATTTTTTTGAGTCGTTAAATTTAAGTGTATCGCGTACAGTCTCTACACGTAATAATAATAATACGGTAGTATTGGGAAAAATAAAAAATCCTGGCGCCTTTGGCGTCCGGACGGTTTCCGGGTTCGGTACCGAGAGCGACGCGACGTCAATAACAATAATCGGACCACGATCGTCGGATGCCTCTCGATAATAATTATCGTTATTCCGAATATCGGTGGCCGCGGCCTTATCATTAGGTACGGGTAATAATATTGTTATTGTTGTTGTTGCGTCGTATTATTATAATGATAGCGTATTATATTATTATTATATTATAACGATATTGTAATAACGCGATCCCGCGGCTGCCGTCGCGCGTCCGGCACGATAAAATAATAATAATATTATTAAATATTCATTATCATCGTTTCCGAACACGCGGCATCGTAATAGTATCGCGTGCGTGCGCGCCGGTGTCGTCATCAGGCGGACTACGAGCGCGTCCTCGGAGCGGACCGTCGCGGTCGTCGTCGTCGGGGGAAAAAAACCGAACTCTTCGGTCCGCCGTCGCCGCCGCCGCCGTCATCGTCCGTCGCCGCCGCGGTCGGCTTATTTACGGCCTCCGGACACACGTGGAGTTCAAGGTGACTGCCGGGCTTCGGTCTCCGGTCGGGGGAGAGACGACGGCGACGAATGGAGGGGAGGGGGTCGCCTCTGTACTTGTGTGTGTGTGTGTGTGTGTGTGTGAGCGTGTGATTTCTGGACCGACGTGTATTTCATTATAATAATAATAGTAACAATAATAATAATAATAATAATAATAATATTACTAATAATAAATATTATACAGAGCGATTTCGACACACAGATAGGTAGACGGGCAGGTGGGTAGGTAAAGGTAATATAAGACGGCGGCGTATTTAGGATTTTGCGGCGATCAAATTCGAAAATTGTGAATACCTCGGAAAAAAGAATCGTTTATGTGTTACGATGTGATATTATTCGTCCGGGCAGAAAGAGACCGTCGTCGGGGCCACGGAGACGACGATGGCACGACCGTGTACGTCGGGATCTGCGTCTGTTGGGGGTGGAGGACTCGGAGGAGGCGGCGAAAAACGCGAGAACGACGCGAAGGTGTGGTAGCTGTGGTTACGAGCCTACACGGCTCACATTAATACTCTACCCTAAAATTATCATTGAAATCAAATACCTAACCGCGTAGGTATTTGATTAGTAATTATTTACTTTATTTACCATGTAAGTATTAATCTAACCTAACCTTCATACTATACATGTGGTTCGGATAAAGAGTTCGGTTTAAACACGAAAATACACGGGTACGTTCACGTTTTTTTTTTTTCATTTATATTAACTAATCAACACGTTAAACTGATAATTTTTCTAGCAAAAAAGTAACGAAATTTGAATTTTAAAAAAACAACAGTAATATAGGTGCAACATTTTTTTATTTTTATTTTTTTTTTTGCTATATTCAGCAATCGAGTGGAGATTTTAATACTAAAAAAAGAGTTGTCGGCGGGCGGGTAGGAACACGTGAAATTTCAAGAGGGTATTCATTTTTAATTTTATAGAACGACGTACTATTTTTAGAGAAACAAATCGTTAATACCTAATTTTTATTTTATTTTTACTGTTTTAATAGGTATAAATTTAATTTAGTCAAGTGGCAAGGTGGTGGATATAAAAATAAAAACAATACGAGAAAAAATTTGAATTTGATAAGATTTGATTTATTGGATATCTCAAAAAATATCATCTTTAAATCGTGAATCAAACACAAACGAAAAGATCTGCAGTATTTATTATAGTGCATCTAGTGTTGATTTATTTGTGACTCAGAAATATTCTTCAGTCATATAAATTTCCTATTACGTAGAAAAGCAGTCAGATTTCGGAGGAAAAAACAAAAATTATCTCTGTCGTACTATCATAGTATTCGCTAGTGTGAATCCAAGGAGTTTTTGAAGATGGATACATAATAAGGTCACGGTGTTGAATCCAGAGGATATTTCTGGATAGAGCTCACTTTTTTTTCATTGGTCATTTCAATGTGAATTGTACCGAGTAACGAGTATATTGTACATTTAACAAGTACATTTTGTTGACAGTTGTGTTTGTCGAGGGGTTGGAATGAAATGCAATGTGGGAGAGGGGCGTTTGATATTCCTACAGGACTATACCTGGATTCAACGCTGAAAGTCCATAGGACACCTAGTAGAGTAAGATTTTGTTTACTGTGTGCCCTGCACTTAAAAATAAATGAAAAAAAAAATCGATTGGATTAAACATTATTGTAACGAAATGCCATAGTTTATAGTATGTGTGATGCAACTCTTACTGGCGGGGCTAGGGATGACTGAGAAAAGTCCAAAAGTTAAGGGGGGCGGTTCAGTGTACGTGCACTGTGTGTCCCGCAGTGGATATTCACAAAAATAAGTGTCCTCCTGTATATACTATGTGGAATCATGTGAATGTCATGCAACGATGTAATTATCGCTGGACAGTGAACAGTCAACACTCTGTATATTTTGACGTTATAAATAAAACCTCTACCTACTATAGCTGGTACTGAATGTACACATATTATGTACATTAAAGAAAACTTACATCACTGCCCCTCTCCTCACACCGCCGTGTATTTCCAAAAGACACGTCTCAAGCCCTCGAGGCTTGTATGTATACGATATTATTTTTTTATCAATTAAAAACATTTTTTTTTTTTTTTTTAAATTTATTACTAATAGTTCGATTACACTTATACGAGAATGTGCGTTGGTGCGCACTCGGGGGCGTATAATATACGCGAAAAAAACTTCGATCAACCAAATAAAATACGACCCGAGAGAGAATGTATGTTATTCCCGCAATCATCTAAACCGAATTTCTCCAGTTTTTCTATACGAATAATGCTATGGTCGATTTCAGTTAATTCAAAGTCGAAACACTTAACAAAAAATTTTAAAAAGAGCTGATACCGCCGACGGACATCATACCTGCAATCTTGTAGGCGACAAGACGTAGGATATCGGGTAAATTAGTTTATATATCGAACGTAAAATTAAAACATTACGTTAAAAAAAAAAACCATTCATAAACGGACCTCGGTAAACTGGTGGTCAGTCACCGAATTGGGTTAGGTGCGTTTTCCCCTTTTGGTCAAGGTACTCGAGAAATCGACACAAATAAAACCGTACTTGTCAGTTTTAGATTCTGAGTGGAGCGAAGAAACTTATGGTTTTACAAAAATGTTTATTCGTTAATATTTTTTTTTATCTGTGTAGCACCTTTTCTGAGAGGAAATCGATATGGGCAGGTACTTTAGGCTAAAATATTACGATTTTTTTTTTCCGTCCATAACTTTTATACCACCAATTTTGCTCTAATTTACAATTATAGCACTTTTTCTGAAAATAAATCTGACTGGGAAGGTACTTTTTCGATTTTCTTAGAAGTTTTCTCAGCAAATGCGAAAAACTGAAAAAAACGGAGGAAAACCGGGAACATCGGTACAACATTAAACAAATATAATTAAAGAAAATATATAGAGCCTAATTAATTATTTTACTATTATATGACATATGTATTGTTGATAAAGCATCGCTATATCAACCGAACTCCGCTCAGAATCGTTTTGTCGTTAGCAATGGTTTATATCGTTACTTACAGGTATACATTAAATTACCTATAACAGTGGGCTGCATCCGTCCCCATTATCCTAGGACAGCACTCTTTTTTTTTTTTTTTTAATTTTAATGAACTTTCTGGATTTAGGAAATTTCGTATTCTTTTTCGGTTTTTTAACAAATCGCAACATTTTATACCAGCCCGAGCAATATTTTCCGAGACAGAGATAAAAACACATTTCAGTAGTAAAACTAATATAATTATACAGCTTCTTGGCTATACATTCGGTAATCAGAATCTAAAATTAAAAAAAAAAAATAAAATAAAAAACAGTTTCCTACGAGTCTCATTTTCGTATATAACCCGCCTATATCGTTTCGAGCAGTAAGCGCGGTATAAGCATGTTATACAAGTACGCGGGTATAATATGAATATAATCTCGTTATAATTATTAGTTTTGAATGTTATTATAAAAAGCGTCGCAGGCGATTTTCGGGTTGCCGGTCCGCCGCGCGGTATTATACAAACAATAAATCTGCATAATAAATTATAACTATTTAAACGCGCAAATATTATAGTGTTATTTAATACCTATCAATTAGCATCGCTAATTCGGGGTTTTTTTTTTTTTTCTTACGGGTTCACATTTACACGATACCTAATTACCATACCGTAGTCCCCTCCCGCGCGAGCGTGCGATAACAGTAAGTATTATTAACAAAATAGTTTCGTCTCGGCCGGATAAAAAAAAAACAAAAAACAAAAAACAAACCTATAAATTTAGGTGCATCGCTCTGAATATTATTATATTTCCGGTCGAGAAGCGGAGCCATAAAAACACTCCTATGCACCAGTTTTATCACATCGTTTATGCGTCTCATACGGGCGGTCGGTCTGTCTATTAACGGCCGTATATTTTCGTCGATATAATGTGTATTTTAATCGATCGCGTTCGTTACACGCAGTTATTTTATTATTCGCACATTTCGTATACCTACGGTAAAACCTGTCTGAACGGACACCCGTACCGTCTTTAACATAACGGACACGTCTCCCCGTAATGGACAAAATAATAAGGACCCGGACGAAAAAAATAAAAAATATATAGACATTACAATGTACCTATTAAAACCCGTCTATAACGGACACTATAATATTTCTATTCGTTGCACGTTGCCATGATGATGGACAATTACACTAAAACCGAGGAAACTAACGTACTATTACTATACGTCCGACCGATTACAGTTCTGTATATCGCTGAAACGGTGATAACGTTTATTGCGTGATCAATATTATGCCCTATTGTCCTATTTTAATCAAAACCCGTCGTTCCGCCGTGCTTATTCGAAGTTAGTTGTTTTTTCTTGGCACCCAAGCAAAATTGGCACCTGCAGCGAAAATCGTTCAATTAAAAACGAAAAGTGGATAGTGTTCGGTGTTTCAAAAACAATATTATATTATACTGCTTGTGGTTTGTCTATTCGTTAACTCGCTGAAAAATGTGGTATCGGGAAAATTCAAGTGACCGAATGAATTTGACTATAAAAACTCAAAAACCGATCTAAATAGGTCAATTTTTATGGTGCCTGGAGTGTCCGTTATAGGCACTTAAGTTTCATAGTAATAATAATAATATTTTAAGAGGACGTGCTAGCCCCCATATTTAAGAGGTTGCATGTAGGGAATTTTCTCGAAATATTTGAAAAAATTAAATTTAATCAACTCAAAAGTATTCAAATACATTTAAATTACATTGTTTCCTTAATTATTAAGAAAACTACAATGGAAATTTAAAAATCTACCTCTTTAATACAACGACCAAATACAATATTATTTTTCGGAAAAGAATAGCTTCCCTTGAAAATTGGAGCGTTATTTCTCCTAGAAAAGTCGTTTGCAGATGGGGAAAAGAAACAAAATATTACATAGGTACTGACACAGACTGTATAGTCAGTAGTTCTTAATATTTTTCCGAATGACGGAACACTTGACATTTTATAAGGTTTTCGCGGAACATTGTCGTAAAATAAAACAGTATTTTATAGATTTTTTAATTTTTTTAATGTATTGTTCAACAATGCATGTGTAGCATAGAACAGTTTATATAAACGTTAGTCACTAAAAAATAATACAATAATATAGAAAGTTTAAAAAAATGTGACAATTTGAAACGGAATACTTTTTATGAGATATTTGAGCCAGATGACTTCTACAGATATTTTCAATATTCGGCCGTATGTAGGATATTGTATATGTAGGATATTGTATATGTAGGATATTTCCTCTTCTATATTTGTCAGTCTTTTTCGTCTCTTTGTCTTGATATTCGTCAATTTTGAAAATTCAAGCTCATATCGCAAGTAAGATGTTGAAAATTTTAATTGAAAAAAAAATTATTTTAAATTCGGTTTGAATAGAAATCTTAAATTATTCTACTGTTATTCGGAAAATTTTATTTTCAGAGTTCAATCTGTTCTAATTTATGGATTTCTTTTCACTGATTTTAAAATTTTGGCGGAATACATATACCAAGTCCACGGAACACCTGTGTTCTGCGAAACACTGGTTAAGAACCAACTGCTGTATAGAACAAAACCGAAAATCCCGCGAGTATTTTAAACCGAAATGCCAAGTACATCGTCATCGTCGTTTTTAGAGACTTTAACGATCGGAATTTCTCGTTCGGCGTAATATTATAAAATTATCCCGGTGCTTATACACGTCCACAGCGAACGGATTTTCGTCAAAGAAAAAATCAATGGTCGTCGTATGATGTAGGTACCAATAATGCTATCTATCTATTCGTATTATGTTTTATTTTGTTTTTATTTTCGTAGTGCGCTCGCGCCGAGTGATAACACGATGACTTTTGATTTTGACTGCACGAGAAGTAGGCGGTTATAATATCACTCTCGTGTTATTATTATAAGACGGAGTCTGGCGGGAAATATAATATAATAACATTATGATATTATAACGAACGGCCGTTGTACGGTATACGATATTTCAAAATGCGTAACCAGCGGGTGGCCTTTTTTTTTTTTTTACATTTATTGTCGTTCATAATGGGAGAGAAAAAACGTGAATCGTGTGCACGCACGTAGCGTATGTACCGCAATCGCGTTCTAGGCTGTTATGCGATTGTACACGAGTATACGTATATCGAAACAATAATAATATTATAATATTATCACAGCGGTCGATGATGTCGGAGGAATTAAATTACCATCACGCGCGTCGTTATAGTAATAATAATAATAATATTATCGGTATACTCGTATTGTACCCGTAGGTATATAAGTTATCGTACGCGAGATTGTGAACGCGTCAACACGACCGCAGCCAGTGAGTATAGTCGATATTTTTCCGCCGTATAAAACCGTACGCCGTTGTAATATAATATTTTATTAAAATTCCTAAACACATAAATTGTGATGATATCCTTTAAAATCAAAAAAAAACTACACATATTGTCCTTTAATTCTCTTAAAATTTAGAAAAATAATCGACTCGGTTAATATTTCACACAGTCTTATGAGAAATACTGCAAGAGATATAATTTTTACTTTTTTAAAAATTTAATTTTCACCTTCTATGACCTTCCTATGTTATCTATAATATGTTTGTAACAACTGATGCCACCCAGTAAATTAATTAATGTAGACGAATACAACAATAATATCTATATGGAATACAAATTACAAAACCATACTATTAACGAATAAAATACATATGAGTGGCCCATAGCAGGGATACTTGCCATATACCTATGTGATGACTCAACCATACCTCTTAATATTAAAATTAATAGTTATAATAATAATAATATTTTTTTTGTCACGATTTACGAAATATTTTCAAGTATGAGAAAATATAAATAAATACTTTTCTGCAAATGTTGGACGTCCATATTTTTCACTTCCGTAAGACCCGTAAGACTCGGTGTCACAATATATAAAAACGTACAAATCCGGACTCGTTATAATACTATAACCGACTGAATTACCCGTAGCCGTATTTCCTGGGTTCAATTGTTTGAAAAACAGAAATCAATAAACTGATACAGACCGGATTGTCAAAGTAGCGCGTAAGCTCGTATTGTGTCAAGTATGTCTACATGTTAACTGATGTTTAGTTGTGAAATGATTTTAATAAATAAACAAGAAACGATATATGATTGTAATATGAGCAGTTCGATTTTCTTAATTGCAGTTAAATACATTTTAAAACTAGGTGACATTTTTGTTTCGCCGATTGGACTGAAAATCGATCTATTTTAGAGCGTAAATTAAATGCGGTTTAGTGAAAATGAAATTCAACACGCCTTTCCCGTTTCCTGCACCCTTATCCTAATCACGGTTGATTATTGTTGCCCGATAATTTATTTTTGTTAAAAGAGTAAGTACTTCATAATAATTGTCTGCGACTACTAAATTAAAGAAAAACGACAACTGGTTTTCTTTCATCCGTGTCGCCAAGACGCGTAATTAATAAATCGAAAGAAAAAAAAACATTTAATTTCCATTCCGAAAATACCGAAAACCTCATGTCAACCACGCTTTAAGGGTAGAATTTTGGCGAAAAAAAGCAATCGGCCGATGTCCCCCTTGTTTTGAATATCGACTGTGCAAAATTGACTCTAGACCCGGGTACGACACTACAACTGTATAGATTCTTGCAGCGGACAGACAGACATACAGATAGAATTCCAATAAGATACGATATTTCACTATTTGGTTCGAAAAAATCGGACGTAATTCGTATGGAACGAATAACTCATCACTGCATATTGTTGTTGGGTGGAAATGTTTGCGCGTGATTCGTTGTTAATGTACTGTGTAGATTTCGATTAGCCCGACTTTGAAAACACGCGTTTTGTATGCATAGAGCTTACGCGGCACGGTGTTTACAAATGGCGACGCGTACAATATAATTGTTCGCAGGTAATTAAAATCCAGACTAATAAAAAAGTAAATACGAAACGATAAATAATAATAATGAAAAAACAGCAGTTGACGAGAACCCGCAACATAATAATGCGATAACGCAATATCGTGATTTTATTACCCATATAGGTGTATAATATTATTATTTACTCGCAACAACTCGGTATAATTAATCAAAAAAAAAAAAAAATAATAATAATATATCGATTGACATTATTAAGGTGGGTACAGGTACGCTTTTGTTTCACTTTCCACGCCGTCGCGCTCTCGTGGTTGATAAACCAACGCCGCTGCGCTATAATGATGACTATTGGCCAATAACGCAATATTTTATATAAGTCGTCGGTTTTTATTTTCCAATATACCAACTATAGTTTGGCATAACATTATAGTCCTGAACAGAACAGTCCGTTAAACGGCCCGCAGGTCGTTGTACCGACCCGAACAACGCTAATAATGGCGTTAGAGTGTAGTTGAAAAGTTAATTTTTATGAACATTTTAATTCCGACTATATTATTATGTACTCGTATATAGTTAATTAGCTGTCCCGTTTGACGTTGCGCGTGCCAATTTTGTATAAACCGCGACATCCGTGTAATCCAAATAATTCGGAAATAATCAACAACGAGAAAAATTCAACGTTCGTTTCTTTAGGACCCGCAGAACATCGGTGTTCGTTTAAGGGTTGAATTCGGCGAGGAAAACCTAGACACCGAACTTCCCTTTAAAGGTCGAGTGTACTGTGAATTTCATCAAGCCCGGCATAAAAATATGTAATGGTAGATTTTTATCAAGATTAAAGAACAAATAAACAGACTATCAAATATATAATAATATAAAAAAAATAAAAAAAAAAATTATACGATTTTTACAATTAATTTTCAATAATGAATCGACATTGATCGAAGACGAACGATTGGGTACAGTTCACCTTTTTCGCGACCCGATTGAGCACAGATGCAATCAAACAACAATAATAATCTAAAATACAATATACGAATGAACACAGAAATACGTACAACAATTTGCCGGTTTTATTGTTTATACGATTAATGTGTCAATATTTTTTTTTTTATTTGCAAAATACCTATGTCCCAATTTTAATATATTCCAATAAAATAAAATATAATATTTTCTTTTAAAAATATATAAAATTGTTTATAAATGTCATAAAAAAAAAAAATGCATAATAAATGAGACGTTTTAAAGTGGTATCCCCAAATATTTACGCCATCATAAGCCATTACGGTTGCATTAATTGTTTTCCCTTCTATTAAACATCATATTTTTACGGCTGTTAGTTTCGATCGACCGTATAGCTCAACGATTGACGAATATTCACCCCGGCTTTACGTTATGCAGTATACGTGTACTTCAAAAGACACGAGTATGTGTCCGGTGCTTGATTGTTGACAGACAGTACGTTGCTGACAACGTTGCGTTCGCATGACTGACTGAGCTCAATCGGGTTGTTAAAAAATATGGGCCGCGTTCAATCGGGTTGTTCAGAAGTAGGGATCGCGCTCAACCGGGTCCCATTGATTCATGAGTGAATTTCCAAATCGATCTAAAAAGATAATTGTATGAGTTAATAGTGGCGTCCTGTAATCTTTAGTTTTCGTTCGCCGAAAAACTCGTTGAAAAGGGTATAACGTATTATCGGATGGGTGTAGAATGGAAAAAAACCGCGGTCCGTTCGATACCGTTATCGGACACAAAGGACACGGCGGTTCTCACCCGTGTATCGGCCGTACGCGGTAAGTGGGTTATTGACATTTTCAGAATGGATCCCGCGGTAACTGGTTTCCTGCGCCTAACCCGCGGTATAGCGTGTACACCTAACCTACGATACGCGGTACGGTTGTCACTCGAACCGCCGTATAATGTACGAATTTCGAAAACGAGTTTTACGGATTATAATAATATAGGAAAATGGGCCTGAAAGTGTGCGGTAATAGGTTTAATAGGAACCCGTATATTATACCGGCTGCCGCGACTGTATATAATACGCGGTCCGGGTGCTGCATTCACGTGTATACCGATCGGGGGGGAAGAGAGGGTTATTATTTTCGCTACAGTATTATGCGGCGCGTATACTACACCGCGAGCGGATCGTCGTGCGTCTGCCGGTGGGGGAGGGGCGGGGAAGAGAGAGTGGCGGGAGGAATACAACGTTTTTAAAACGTGTCCGTCTTGACCGCCGTCGCGGCGAGAAACCGCGAGAAAAAGATGGTAAAATCGATTGCGGCGCGCGCGCGCGACACACGCCGACCCGTTGAACAACCCGGATGCGTGTGCGGCGGGAATGTTATCGTCTTTGAAGTGTCGACGACGACAATATTGTGAGCACGAGAAATACACACGGACAGATAACAACGGGTACCGAGACCGCGAAACGCGTCTCTGGAAGTCCTAACGGTTATCTCCGCGTCGCCGCCGCCGCCGTCGTCCGTATACACTCGTGTGCAGGAACGCGTACACAATAATGACAGACCGTCGGATGGAATTCCTAATAAATTATTCGCCTATTCATTCGTTTTGTTTGTAATCGCGACAAGTTACCGCGGTGTCGGCTACAGGGTTACGGTAGAAAAAAAGTTAGGCGCTTACAGTCTCGATAGTTGCGCTTAGTATAGTTAGTATTTCGGATTAGGCGTTCTTGTGTTTTACACGAATAATAAGCCCGCGGTCTATTTAAATACGAAAACACGAACGCAGGCATATTGCGTGTTTGTCCTTAAGTGCATTACCGCTGTGCACCATTCGTCCGATCGCCATGCAACCGTGGGAAATTCTTCCGCGTTGTCCGGAGATGGTCTATGCATACAGCTATTGAAATCCGCCCCTATATTGAACACCGTTTCCTAAAATCCGGTTTTCAGGCATTTTCCGCGTACGAATCTAATTATTTTCGTTGATTTATGGCTTTTCTTGGCACGAAAGTAGTTTCGGAGATTACCCGTTACCAGAAAAAAAAAATAAAAAAAATGCCATTTCACAGTGAACAAAATTACATTATGTGTTTATGATAAATCATTTGTTCGATAGGTACCGTATTATTTTCATATTAAATTATACAGTGTAATCGATTGTAATTTTTTCTATCAGGACCACGTGCGTTATGGACTCGTGGTACGACGTGCGAAGTGCGTCAAAGACAACAAATATGGGACGTTATTCCAATTGCCATTAGCAATAAAATCGTTTTATCGAACCTAAACGCTGTAGTCACGTTTAAAGATATTCAAGTTGGAATTATTATAATATGAAACAAAATGATTTTCGATATTTGTGTTTTTACTCGCGTTTGTAAATACTTATTGAATATATTTGTATAACTTTTCCTATTTTCCCCAAAAAACAGAGACTATTGTCCGTTTACATACACACGTCTTAAGTATTATTCCTATCTTCTCAATTCCCACCTATAACAGTGGCACACCCATCAGCAGTATTTTCAACTCCGGTGGCGCCCACGAGATTTTAAGTGGATGATGGTGGTGGTGATTTAAAAATACCTATAGGTACATATAATTAAAGAACATAGCCAAGCTATTGCTGATTTCGTACGGTTTGGAGGGTGGATGGTATTAGTAGTCATTCGACTTGCCACCCCGATTTAATTTTGAGTGTATGCCACCGAACAGCTCTTCTTTTAAAAATTGAATTTTGTAACTGTATTGTCCGCCTAACTTTGATATTATTATACATTATTATTACACTTTGTACGTCACACAAACGTTAACAAATATATTCCCAAGCCAAACAAAAAAAAAAATATACATATATAATATTCATGAACAAGTATCTAACCGGTAATAATTATTTTCTCGTAAAGAATATAATATAACGCATCATTCGTCATCATCGTATAATAATATAACACAGAAGTGTTTATAGCCGGTTTTTTTTTTCTCGTTTCCAATGTACTCTTACTACTTATATTATCGTCACGATAGTCATGAGAACCGACGAACCCTTTTTATATTTCAAACAAAATCTACGGTCTGGAAGGTGAGTTTATTCTTATATTGTTATACACACACTACACGATTGTCTCGCGTGTTTTTCACGACGTCTCGAAAATTGATTTTATGTTTAACAATATTATTAATTTACAAAACAGGTTATACTGTATATTTTGATTGTTTGTTTTTTATTTTTATTTTTTTCCCAAGCGTAGGGTATAATGCGTAATGTCAAACGAATAGTTAATCGAATTAAATTTCATGTACCTACGTGAAATTGCGTTTATATTATACTTAAGTATGTAACTAAAAACACAGTAATATGATGTTTTTTTTTTTGGTGTCTGAAATCTCGCTCCAATCAACAACTGTATAGGAAATTCCCGGTAGCATTTCAGATTCGGAGCAGAGCGAGTAGTGTATTAGTTTACAACGAAGTTTATTTAGATTTTTTTTTTCTGTTACCGACTTTTCTACCAGAAATTTTGTTCCGATTTTCAATACAATGTGTACCACTTTAGCTGGAAGGAATGATATTTTAGGAAGGTAGTTTTTTTTATTTTCCCCGGAGTTTTCATAATAAATGGGAAAAATATTAAATTTCTCCTCTAAGTATCTTATTTCCAACTTCTCATTTACAACAGGGGCCCACCCATCGTGCTAAGTATATCCGTTTATTTTTTCAATTTTCTTAAGAAGTGAAAAAAAAAGACTAATAATAATCTTCTCTATCGTCCTTTCTAACTTCTCTCCTAAAACAGTGGCATACCCAGCAAGATTAACCTTTTTTTTTTTTTTTACTTATTTACGTAATGGAAAGATAATGAAGTTGATAGACTAGTAATGTTGAGTAAAATCAACGGAAGAAGACCCAGAGATCCGGCTAGTCATAGGTGGATGGATATTTATATTTTAAAAGGCGTGTGTAAGGAGCGTAGTTAGAAAAGACCAAAAATTGGGAAATAGTTGAAGCGGAGAAGGCCCGAAATAAAATCTACGAAAAAAAAAAATATAAAACGGGCAACATCATAATATAGCAAACCGAAAAACTTACTTAGAACATGTATACCTATATACCTAACATATACCTATGTTGTGATGGCATTTGGATTGAAATTACAGGTTTAAACGCCTCGAATAACAAAATTTAAAGAAAAGCGGTTTATTTTGAGAGCAGCGTATTGGTTATTATCCTAAAACCGTACATCATCAGACAAAACAGTTTTTTGTGGTTTTACTGCGATATTTTCACAAGAAAAAAAAAAAAACCAACGACGAGCCGATTCAATTATTGTCGCCCGTTAGCCCGACAGCGCAGACGCTGCAGCAGTAGACGCGGGCGTGGCGTCTACTTAACGAACAGTATAATATAAGTATGAATGATACATTATGTATGTATATTTGAATAATAATAATAATACAATTTTTAAAAAAACGCACAAAAATATGTTCCGTACGTTCCTGATGTATATAATATACGTTTCGGCTATATAAACGTCGGCACAGTAGGCACCACATGTGTACGTGGGGGTCGGGAGGGAGAACACGAACTCGCTTCGCGTGGAAAATTGAAAATCCCATTGGCGCGCACGACGACGAAGATAAATATAATATACAGTGTTAATTAACACACTCCTGATGCTCGGTGAACTTTGTATTATACTAAGAAAATATATTGTACATTTTGGATCCGCGCCAAACCGAGTACCTGCACACACCCTATGCACACGCAGGCCGTAAGTCGGATTATATCATTGTCGGTAACGCCGATCGCACGAGATGGTACATTAAAATAATCGAAATTACCGCGATTTATAATAATAATATATTGCTGGTCCCGCGGGGTAGACATTCAGTTTGTTGTTTGTTAAGTTCTCAACACAACGCGACGAATTAAACGTTGAAAATTCATCCGGTTGAATTTTAAATCCAATTTACAACTATTTTGAAGTATACATATTTGTGGTCCTTATCCCTCCTGATGTGTAAATAAAAATAAAAAAAAGTAGCGGAATTTGATTATCTCCGGAGATATTACAATGGGTATGTATGTTCGTGGGACACACTGTATATTGTATAAAATACGCTAAATATTAAAATATACCCGTGTCTAAAATCTGATACTTTTTGTTTGAATACGTTGTTTTAGATTCTGAGTGAAGCGAGGAAGCTTATGGTTTTACAGGTTTTTTTTTTTTTTTTTTTATCTGTGCGCAACTTTTCTATCAGTAATCGGTGTGGGGAGGTATTTTAAGGAGGTCATTTTTCGATTTTCCCAGGATTTTTCACAACAAATGTGAATAACCGAAAAAAAAATAACGTAGGAAAACGGGAAAATATAAGAAATGTGTAAGTTAGTTAAAAAATATTACGGCCTTCTTTTTTCCTGTGAACGGGTTTTCTACCAGAAATTTTGCTCCGATTTAACAATGATAGCACTTTTTCTGAAAGGAAATCTTACCGGGAAAGTATTTTAAGGAGGTCATTTTTCTATTTTCCCAAGAGTTTTCCCAGCAATTTGTACCTATATTAGATCTCTTACTGTTACCTATATACACTCATAACCCGATAACGAGAAGTCAAAAACCGGATCTAAAAAAAGGCGATTCTTTTTTTTTATAATTCAATAATATTAGTAAAGCATTTTTCCTTATAACTTGGCCGAAAAATGTTGATTTCAAGATAAAGTTACGAAGTAAAATATATTCATATAATTGATGTATTTTTAAGCCAACGGGAATATGGTCGTCGCAGTCTTGAACTGGGATAGTCGATATATGGTTTTTAGATATTAATAAAGGATAATGTTATGTTGATGAGAAAGAGAGAGAGAGAGAGGAATTATCGAAATCGACACGAAAATGTCGGACCAAGAAGTCATCTACGACTTTTGTCGCTACACATTATAATAGTCAAAGCAATCTATTATAATGTACTAACATGTTATGTATTTGTGTATTATGTATTAAGGCGTGCAAAGACTTCGATGGCGGCCGGTTAGGTTATATTGAACACACACACGTATACATATATATATATATATTATTAATGTATTTACGACGACCGCACTTTGACGTACGGTAAAGTATTTTATGGAGGTATTAAAAAAAAAAAAAAAAACGAAAACCTAACCAGAACCGAGCGGTCTTATTAATATTTAACAGTTTCTTTGTGCGCGTGTACGTACAACGCAAAAGTATAATACGCGCCGCTGCGTTCGACCACGGGCCGTACCTTAGGTACGTAAGTATTCTATGAGAAATCGCGGGCTTAAACGGGAGGGGAGGGGAAAAGAATAATAAAAACCGGTAGGTAGTCGGAGGAGAGTATCCTCTTGCAAGTATAAAGTGCACGCACCGCGCATAGGGTATACACACACAAACAGCAGAGCGTACCTGCAGTATATTATTATTATTATTATTATTACAACAATACATGGATTGTCCGCCGGCGAACCAAAGTCGTGTAGATTTTATTTATGTACAGATACACGTCACGTGTACGGCCGTTATACAGAGTGCACGCGAATATAGAGTGACACTATACTCGTTTATAAACGGTGTACCTTTACGCGGTCAATACGTTCTGCTGCAGCACATCAAACGGGGCGCGAAAATCGGAAGACCATTTCACCGAACACGTCGGACGCATATTTACTCAAACCTTTTTCGTCGCATAGGTTTCGGCCCGGAACCGCGGGAATTTCACTTTAAACCTATGCGGCGGGGGTTGCGCGCGGATCTCAACGGCGGAATTAATTCGCTTCCTAGGTGCGGCGGGGGGTTGGGGGCGAGGAGGAGACGATATCCTTACTGTTCGAATGCCTTTCGTAACACGGTTTTAACGTTTACTGTTCAACCGCGCGCGGCAGAGTCGTTAATAAACTTTTATTTGGAAGTTTTTCCAAAATTTAATTTTGAATTACCGAGCGTACTTAAATGCATTGATTTTATTGGAATTACCGCGTGGTTTTTAGTAAGTACTCCCCTTGAAAACCACTTTTTAGTAGCACTTACATCGAATTGCCGAAGGTTTGAATTGTCGAGAGTCGACTGTATTATATGCGTGTCGTGTGTAAGTCTCGCAAAGAAAATAATCTTATCAAATATAATCGAAATATTAAAAAATAATACACGTTTTCCCGGGACCGTACAAGGCGCGTGCGGTCGGCCGTTCGCGGACTGGAATTCCGCAGCGAATCGCGAGGCGTAGGCGCGGAAAAAAAAAAAAGCTCGGATCATTTCGTCCTGTACGTAATAATTTCTGAAGACCGCCGCCGCCGTGTTACCGCGACAATAATAAAGAGTGGTACTCGTTTCGCATATACGCCCTGCGGTATATCCAATAACGACAACGGTGACGATAAGTGACGATCGGTGCGAAAAATGCGTCTTTGGTCTCAAAATAGTGAAGTTATTATTATATTGTACGCGTCGTACGTTACGGTTCATCGCCAAAATAGCGAAAATGAAAAATAAATCGAACACAAAATATTGAATACAAAACAGCGAAAATCATTGAATTGAAAAAATAAATAGCGAATAAAAAATTATAGAAAATATACAAAAATTAAAATTAAAATGTACGTTAAGAATTATTATTTTTGTCGTATGGTATTTACTAACTTTTGAGAATCCGTTTAGCCGTATCTCTGTGCTTCTTTTTTTCCCTCATATTATTCATGCCAGATCGAGACTACTCATATTTGATTCACTCCAAATTCTGTTGTCTTTGGTTAGGTTAGGCGTGTACAAAGCTTAAAATGATTTTTCGCTCATTTCGTTTTCGATCTTTTGCTTTCGCTGTATTGTCGGTACACCGGCGTACACCGGTGCCACGGCAACCTACAGCGGAGCCCGGACCGAAGACGGATATGCACGGCGGTTTGTTGATTACGAGCGACGAAGAAACGGAGTGGAAAGAGAGGCGAGTGGGGAGGGGGAAGAGAAAAAAAGTCATCCGGCGAGAAGACTCGCGCTACGCTCTCGCGCACTCCCCGTCCCGTCCGCGCGCATCACGCGCATTCTTCGACCGCCGCCTTCGCGCCTTATGCGACCGCCGAACCCCATTCGCGCGTCGACACGATATTTCACTGCACAATATACTAACGCCTCCCAAAGTATCGCCTCGCTTACCGGGGGTTACCAAAATATACCGCGGTCGCCGGAAAACGGGCACGCCCGTCCCGCGTACTTATACATTACAAACAAACGGTGGTGTATCCGAATCGGTTCCCGTTTGAAAAAAAAATGGTATTTTATGATGGCGAGCCGATTCGGTTCCCGGTAGTGTTTGCGATGTGTCCACTAGAGGCCGGTCGAATTGGTTCCCTGCACTGTTCGCTGCAGTATAAGATGGTCGAATACGCGCCAAATTTGCTTTTTGTGACTCGTTATTTGACTTCAGTGGCACATCAGTTTAGGTCCACAATGGTTTTCTTTGATTGTTGATTGTGCTTATGTTTATAATTCAGAGTCGAAAATCCAAAAACAACTGTTCGCGACCCAAGTGCTCAACCGATACTTCTAGCCAAAATCATAAAATCGAATTTAATTTAAAAACAAAATACGTATACGAATTGACGGTTTTTATTTCTTTCTTCAAAACTCAAAACGAGCGTGGAATTATAGTTTTATATCAACAAGACAAACACGAATCGATTCTTTTTTCAAAGGAACTTTCCAAGCGCTGCGCATTCCGATGGAAATAATATAATGAACTATATAATCACACGTGCGTATATTATCGTCAATAGATTCGATCCTACATTATAATATGCGTTTTGGTATAGATAATATTATAATAATTTCTCCTCTGGCAAGTGTAGCGGACGTACAAATTAAAACTCCGGCTCGCTATATAGCGGTGATGTGTATAATTTGTATTTGTAACGAAACACAGCTTATAAAAAAAAAAAAAAAAAATCGATAATTTATTCATAAAAATCTCGATTATGTGCTCGCGTATACGATGATGGACGTGCTTAATACGTAACCCGTAAACGTATCGTATAGGTATGCGATGTATTTTAGCCCACTTGTAAATCGGTCGTTTGCGTTTCGTCTGAAATTAAAGAAAACGCTGCGTTTGCGAAAGCGTCGCCCCAAAATCACGTTTCGTGTAGAAAATAATATTATTATTATCGGCCGACGGTTTGGAACTGAATTTAGATTTTGAATTACTTCGGAACCGAACCGAACAAAATTACGAAAACACGTTATTAATAAATATATTTTTCTAAAAACGAATGAAAAAAAAAAATTATTATTCTAGAAAATCACACGCGTTACACATCTCGTTACACTATTATATCGAATCACAAACGTTTTAAGCAAATGTCGCAATCGCGATTAGTTTGTATTAGCAGTGCTCGCGTGTTTGCGAAATTTCATAATTATTCGTGTCACAAAACAGGGCCGGTTTCGTTTAGGCGCTGGTAATATTGGGCCCCGAGGCCGTAAAAAATCGATTATTTACTATATAGCCTCCTCTTCCCCCGAGAAAAATGACTGGTTCACGACAATACGTTCGCCATTGCCGAACAATTATCCGCAGATATTTATCTAAAACTAGTTAATTTTTTTATTTATATGATTATACAGGTTTCCGAAATTATATCGTTGGTCCAAGGCAATAACGGCTTTAAAGTCGATCCTTGGCGTTTTTCGATTATTATTTTATCTAATGTAATTTGTTCCGTTTATTTTAGGTGATTCTGAGTGGAGCGAGGAATGTATTGGTTTTATAACGATGTTTATTTATTTTTCTTTCTGTGAACGACTTTTATACCAAAATTGTCGACCCGATTTTCAAGTGTAGCACTTTTTCTGGAAGAAAACCTGACTGGAGTGATACTTTAAAAAGGGTCATTTTTCGGGGATTTTCATAATAAATGGAAAAAACGGAACAAAATACGAAATGTATTATTTTCAAATCGTAAACATCACGGCCTTTCAAAACACGTGTAACCGAACTCCGCTCAGAATCGTTATCCGTTAACAACGGTTAACCATTGCGTACAGATATACATTAAATTTTCCCTCTATACCTTTTCAACCTTTCAACCACGACAGTGGCTCACCTATCGTGCGAAGTGCGTACGGTTTTTTTTCTTTTGGTTTTATTCGCATATAGATGTACGTGTTTCCTGAATAAGTGTATGCAACATAATATTATTACATTATAGTCTAATGCGTGCACGTTCAGCATTAACAAAATTGAATCTGCTCGTGTTGAAAGCTACACGTTTCTGCGACCGTGGCCATTCCTTTCCGGGATCAACAGTAATAATATACTCGGTGTACGCCGTCCGCCGGTCCTCTAAATCCGGGGCCCCGTTTTACGAAAATCCCGCCGGATCGCTCGTAACTGTACAGATTAACTCGTCGCGTCGTCGACGGCGCGAAAACCGCGAATATTGTGCGCGATCAAACAATACGAGTACCTATCACGTTGACGGCCAACCCGTGCCACAGCAGCGGGCGTGATTTTACAAATCACCGGCCATAACATTCGGTTGTTTGTTTTTTTTTTTTTTTTACAGACTGTTTAGACCATTTTTGATTTTACTATTACCGGTAATTACCGTATCGTACGCAACGTCTTCGAGAATATATCTACATGGGCGTACAGTTATCGTGCGCTGCACATATGGGGCGTTGTAACTGATAACAAAACTTTTTCATTATTGCGGTACCGCGATAAGACGCGGTGTATCGTGAATTTTCGCTGCACTCCGATACACACACACACACACACACAAACAAAATCAACAAGTGATTCTGAATCGACGGAAATATGTCCGTAATGCTGCATAACATCGGTCATGACCGTCAACGTGGTATCGGGCAAAACGTTGTAACGCGCTCGCGTATAAAATCCCGAGTGCGTAAAACACGCGAGGGCGACGGACCGTCGCACCGGGGCCGTTATACGACCCCGCGGGGTTTTTTTTGTTCCTCGGGTCCTTCGGGTTTATTGAACGTACCGGTATTACCGTCCGAGACCGTGGGTTTACGTGAGTCGTATATGGGTTCATATCGTATACGAGAAGTTAACTACAATGATGTATAATAATATACGGCGTGTTATCTATGCGCGCGCATAAACGGTTAATTTATGTAAATGGCCGTACGATGGCGTGCGGCGGTCGCACTGGTCTCTGTCCCCCCCCCCTCTTCGCCGCCGTTCCGTCGTCATCCCGGCGAAGAAAACAAAAAAAAAAAAAAAAAAAAACGAAACGAAACGTGCGCGCGCAAAGTCCTTCGTGTCCGTTGTCATATTATACGACACACGACCCGGCGCGGTCGGTTAACTTTTTATGATACTCTCCGATAATTATTACCTGTAACCCGGCATTATAGCCGACGGCGACAAGCTGATCGAATATAGAAAACACTCCGGAAAACTAAACGAAAAAATAATCGACGGCCGCGGCCGTCGTTTCGGTTTTATCAATAGACGGCCTCCGTCAGACCTGCATTCGTAGCGTAATATCATGTTTGTTTCGCGGAAAAGAAAAAAAAAAACATGTTCGATTGCTTCGATCGCCCGTATATTCCCATTTGAACATTTTAACACTAAAGAGAAATACAGGCTGTCCCACGGGGATATACCCCTCGAATATCTCCGGAGATAAAAGAGACGACCGAATTCTGTTTTTTTTTCTCATATTATTCACGAAGAAGAGGACTACAAATATTCGTATTTGAATTGATTTTTTTTATTTTTAATAAAAAAATAACGTTATATTTTATTATTTTCGAAAAATTTTAAGACAGCCAATATGTAAAGATTATTTTTCTGAAAATTATATCGTATCACACGTTTACATCCGACGGATAGTTTCTAAGTAACAGTCATTTTAAATTCTACTAATCCGTGTGAAAATCTATGTTATCGCGTAACACGGTTAGGTTATTCCCTAGATAATATCGGTTTTCACACGGATTAGTAGAATTTAAAATGGCTGTTACTTAGAAACTATTCGTCGGATGTAAACGTGTGATACATTAAAATTTTCAGAAAAATAATCTTTACAGAATGGCTGTCTTAAACAAAAAAAAAAAAACAAAAAATCAATTCAAATATAAATATTTGTAGTCCTCTTCCCTGTGAGTAATATATAAACAAAAAAAAAAAAAAAAAACAGAATTTGCCTACAGGAAAAAAAAAACAGTTAATCAATTTATAACCAGGTAAGTGTTGGATTAATACACGGCTATAGCCTTGAATAATAATATGACATTATTATGCTGTGGTTACTAAATTTCAAAGTTTAACATTAGACTTAATCCGAACTTTTTACTTTGTAAAAAAAAGAAAATTGCTACGTTTTCAAATTAAAAACACGTTTTTCTCAGTTTGAAAAAAATATGTGAATTTTCTGGTTTTTTCCCTGTACCCTCCAGTTTAGGAATTCTGTATGAAATAAAAAAAGATAGACAAAATAAACTACACGTACACGCAATTTTTACATATTACAGTTCGAAATGTATACTAATTGAAATTAGTTAAATTATCCCGAATAAATCCGTGTGAAAAATGTCTTCAATTTAAAACCCAACCGATAATAATATGCCTAATCGCAGGAGCAGGGATAGGCGAAACATACGTAAAAAGTGTTGCATTACAAGATACTCGATACTTATACATTTTATATACTCGATATATTCAAATTAAAATATCAATTACATCCCGTACGCATACTCGGTACATTATACCATAAAGATGCGGTGGGTGATGGTCGGTCGTTTGAAATACTCTTCGGAATTCGCTCCTCTTTTACTAGTTTTCAACGCGTGTTTTATAAAAACCCAGATGGACCGATTTTCCGGTTTCTCCTAACCCCCCCCCCACCCCCACCCCACCGGGCGTCAATGAGCAAGATTCTCGTAAATGAGTTTATCCGCTATGCCTGTATGCTCGATATTATACCGCAACGCAGACGAACACGTCGATTTGACTGGCACGCGGTACGAGACAACCGATACTTTCCGGAACTGCGATTCGCGATACAACTGTACCGCGGAGATACTGTCGCAGCAGATCGACCCCGAACCGCGGGGACGTGAAAAATCTGGAATACCGACAGTAACCCGCCCGTCGTCGTCGTTATCGTATTTTATTAGTATATGTTATTTGATAATGGGGATCTATCATACCCCCCCCCCTTCTCAGAGGTAGAACGTCCGTGTGTTATTACAATAAATTATTATTATTATTATTGTTGTTGTTGTTGTGTACCCGTCTACCAGAGTCTATCGGGCGAAAAATCGATTTGTAACCGTCAGAAAACCGAATAGCACCGGACGCGCCGGCACGACGACGATTAATCGAATATTTCGTTCCCGATGTAATACATTACGTTTCTAACCCCGCACGCCGGAAATACGCGCGCGCGTCTCATTGGCACCTGCGTGTAACAACAATAACACCTAACAAGTGGCCGGGCGACGGCTGTTGGCGCACTGCGGCGAGCATGCACTACGGTTATTATTAATTACCGCGAGTGCGTGTATTATGATGATATTCGGCCGCGTTTAGCATAACCGGACGTTTCGCGCGCGGAAGGCCTGACGGACGAAACGGCGCGCGCGCGTCGGAAATGCGTCTTCCCTACGCGCGCGCGCACCCGTGCGTAATAACAAAACGCGCGCGGGTCGGGTATAACGATTATCGTCAATGTATACATTCTGCCCGGTGGCGACGGTAGTGGCGACGGTAGTGGCGACGGTAGTGGCGGCGATCCGAATGAACGCGTCTGTAACGGCGGCGGCGGCGGCGTGCCGATTACGATGACGGGCACGAGGATAGCCGCGGACGGACGGACGGTAATATTTGAAAATACGGAAAAAAAAACAAAAACAAAAACGAGTCGTCGCCGTCGCCCGTCCCAAATAAAGAGTTTTCGACAAACGAGAACGGAACGAGCGCTATTCATTAACCGCGCACGGACAATTATAACGGATAGGTAATAAGTGCGCGTCCAAGTTCCGATTCTCTTAACGCGCAGTTACGTTCACTGCTAATGGATTCACTATTTCTCGAGTGTAGTCCCCGGCCTCCGGAGATCCGAACGCCGACAAAATGTTCGTAGTACGTATTGAAATTCCGCTGTTCGGCTTTTTACGCGATCGTCTCCGTAGGGCGGAAGTAAAAAAAAAGAAACCGCCTGGGTCTAATGAAAATCGAGTGTAAACTTTTGAGTTTATATACGACGAACGAATACTTAATACTTTTAAGTCGAGTTAATTGTTAATGGTTATTACAGTCGAGTCGGAAATTTCAACTAAATTTTCGACTTTTTAACCGGTTCTTGGGGTACGTCCTATAATACTTAAAACAATATTTAGGTGCTATTTGTAACATATTTGGGGAGGAGATGAACGCGTGTTCCTTAGATATGTTTAAGGATATTATTATTCTCCCCTCACTATCCCGAACTATCGAACTCATCTCAAAAGTATCGTAGCCAACAAACTAGCGTTTCTTCATAAAAATTTGAAATTTAAAATAATTTAAGTAAGTACACAGCTATAGCTATATAGTTATAAATTTAAGTACCACTACTTAGCCCCTATTCGCAAACCCCGAATCATGCAGTATGTGCCAAAAAGACGTTCGCGTACGTACTTATTGTTTAATAATATCTCATTTAGTATTAGTTTTATAAATAAAATAAAAAAATATACGTACATAATATTATGCACTTTAACACCGGTTCGTGAAAACTTTGATAGCAATACAACGCAATAATCGAATTAATGTCGTTTCGCGTGTAAAAGATAAACTGAACGTTTTCATTTAAACCAACGAAAATCGTTCGTATAGCAATAATGCTGATACGCCTACGGGATATACCGTAGTATACAGATTCGTTTTCAAAAGACTTCCGACGCGACACGCATTTAACACTACTCGCGTTCGTAGGTACCTGGAGTATCTGTACACATAAAAGCCAATTACCGTTCACTCATTGATCGCTCAAAAACTGAACAACCTACGAACTTGAAATTTAGAGTAGAGGTTCCTCTAATAATACATCCTATGAAATTTTATAGTTAATCATAAATTAAAAACTCGACGTATTTTTTTTTTTTTTATTATTAGTCGTCATACGAGTTTATGAGACCTTATTCCGACGGGGGCACTGTGTTGTAGGTACTACCGAAGTGACGCGAAGTGGGCAGTATAGGAAGTATATAGGAATTATGTTTTAAAATTGAATCTGCGCGGTTAAAAACAACAAATTATTACGAGATAAATGTATTAACGTTAATTTTGTTTTAGTGCACTCGACGTACGCACTTACGTTAATTTCGCAACAGATAACACGTTAAAAAATATAGTTACAGTATTATAATTAATTTATGTTTGATTAGAAATAAAATGGTAATAAATAATATTGTATCAGCAGAATGAAATATGTAAAATGTTTTATTATTTTGACATTGCCGTTTTGAAATACGGTAAAATATTAAACTTAATACGTTGGCTTCAAAAAAAAAAAATAATAATAAAAAAGCGCTTACAACCACGTCTCACTACTCTAAACTCACCCAGTAACTAAAAAATATAACCGATAACCTAACCTAACCGAATTTATAAACCGAAAGAAAATCCTGAGAATTTATCGCTCGCGGTTGTGACGATAATATTATTATTATACAATCAAATTGAAATTTAATTTAAAAGTGTCCAGATTGTCGAAACCGTCAGTCCTTTCTCTTATCAGTCTTGGACGACTGCCGACGGAATCGTCTTCGTCCTTTCCAAATGCCGTCTTCGTAAGCGCGCACAGCGGTACGAGGTTTTAATTTATATTCATTTATACGAACGGAAATTTACACGGACAAACGAATATTGAATAGCGTGAACTAACGAAATCCAGGCGTCGGATTTTGATTAGGTGTTTTTTGATATTGATAGCACTGTAAATCGTGATCAACCGCGAAAACCGCCCGAAATTGGCCGGTTAGCGTTTAAACACGATTAAGCCGGTGAAATTCAACAAGCTTAGATGAGGTTAGGCGAATTTTGATCGCGGTTAATATCCAGCGATAATGGTCACGATTAAACCGTCGGTAAATCGGACCTAAATCACTACGGAATGTTATGTATGGCGATAAATTATACCAAACATACCTAATAACCTAATAATACCACGTCAATAGCGAGACCATTGCCCAATAGTCGCTGTTTACCATTTGAAAACAAAAATATTAATATTTTAAAGTTTACATTATCTACGTTATGGTAATAATAACCTCGGTTTCTTTATAACGAACAAAATTTCAATGATGCCAATCTAGAAAAAAAAAAAAAAGTTTTTAAATTGTCGTACGGTTTATTCATAACTGCCAACCGATCTCTCTTAGAGTATCTCACAATACAGTGCCACATTTTGATAGTTGGTATTTTCCCGTAACCGTATTTCGGCGATAACCGATAAGTGCCTAACACCAACACCAAAAGTTATAGTGTCACACCGATTAAACGTACTTCCGCCTATAATGCTTTTCACATTCTCCTCGTTTTTGCACAACGCAGCGTTGTTAGTGACCGCCTTGGGGGTCTCTAGTTCCACCTGAAAAATGCTTTTTCAATTTTCCCGCGCGGACCGATATGGCAACGAATCATCATCATTTTTGCTGAAAACCGTACACAATATCCGTAGGTCATCCAATACGGTACGGTTATAACAGCGTAAAATAGTATTATTATCACGGGGTAGTATGTTTTACACGATCGCAATGGTACCGCATAGGATAACCCGTAAACCGGTTCACGTTGAATTTCCGACGAGGAAAGTGTTACCAATACGGCAATAATATACGTTAGCATTTGTAACGAAAAATACGCAAGCGTTCGGGGATGTTATCGGAATTTACCGGCGCAACAGTAATTCATTTGTTTATTATATTTTATTTCATACGTATAATAATAATAATAGTATAGAATATTTGGCCGTAAAAACAGCGTGAACGTGTTAAAAATAGTAAAAACGTCCGAGACGAAATTACTAAAAACAATATTCGATTATTGTGTAAAAATATTCGGCTCTATTCGCCGTTGTGTTATGGGACCTCGTACTAGTGAAATTGGTGGCTTATCAATTGGTTATCAATCGATACAGATATACGTGATTAGCAATGGGCCCCGCTCAGTGTTGGCCCTATGAGAGGCTAACCGGGCCCCGCGCTTGCGCTCAGCCCATCGAATTGTGTACTGCGAACATCACTTTACCCGTAAACAATCACAATAGTGTCGTCCCGATAGTAAGCGAATTCCAATCCGTGTGCCGTGTGGCCGTGTGGTTCTCTTAGGACACGGGCTGTTGCCGACTAAAATCAAAACGGTACCAATCATGCGTAGCTAATAAAAACATCAATTAATAAAGTATTGTTTGTACCTAAGTGGGTGCCTACTCATTTTGCGTCTGATATAAAAATACAAATTTGATTTTATTACTTTATATATATATACGAGTATATAGGTATACAAAATTTCGGTTTCTAACAAGACCTTAGAGTTTGTAGAAAATAAAGTACCTAAGTCTGTTGGAAAATAAAACAAATAAATACATATAGGGCCTCGAAATCTATCGGGCCGGCGCACTGGCCCCGCTGAAAGGGTACGTGCGGGGGCCAGGGAGATCGAAATCAAATTTATAAAAAAATTACACTTCTACATTTCACAGACACGTGACGGTTTAAATAGTTACGTTATCATACGACGATTGCCATAAATTAAGACTAAAATTAGAAAACAATTTTTATTACCATAAGACGTATTAATTCGTGAGGATATTCCAATAACCGTCGCAAAATGCCTTTTTCTAATAAATTTAGCGGAAGGTTTATTATGTTATACGATGGCATTTTTTTACGTAAATTGGTGTCGATTATTTCAAAATGCCTATATCAGCAGATGTAGGATTTTTTTTTTAAATTTAGATTTTTAATGATAAAATTGTTTTTTTTTTTTTTTTTTGCGTAAAACATATTAAAATATATATGTATTAGTATTTATATATGTTTATATTATTGGAAGTTAATTCGATGAATAAATACATATATGACTACACAACTACACTGCGGGTACGATGTTACAATACAATTATAAACGACGAGGAGAAAAAGTAATGTGATTTTTATCATTGTAATTTTAACACGATTGTTTTTTTCAGATAAACTCATATGATATTTAAAGGTGAAACTGATTATGAAAATAACAGAAACCCGACGTAAATACGTTTAATTACGTATCTACCTATACGTAGGTATACACAATATTAAGCCGTCGTTTGAATACATATTTTATATCAATAATATTTATAATAAGAAACAATATTATTGTGAATATTTGTTTTGAATTTTTTTTGATTTCTATACACGAAATTATTATGGTTAAAGAATTGTATTTAAACACCCTCGTAATACGCTTCGGTTAAATTTCCATTGTTTCGCAAGTTTTCGTCCTATTTTTTTTTTATAATATATTCGTATTATTATACTATATTTTTTATCGGGCTTCGGAATAAAATTACATTGAGCCGTTCTTACGAACGCGCAATAGGGATATAAATGATTATAGAAACGATACTTCCAGTTGAGTTCATTGCATATTGATCAGACTGAAGTCATCTAAGGTCATCTAATAAACATCAATAATATAATACAACCAATAACGCTTACTATCTCTCCGACGATTCGCATAATATAATAATTATACATTATAATATTATATTTCCTTATCACGATTATTAATTTTTGATATTGTTGTTATTGTGGTATTAACTCCACCGATACAAGTAGAAAAAAAAAAAGACTGTTGTTTTTTCTATAATAAACCTATTATTGCCTACAGACTATTTGTTAATTTGATGAAAAACTAATTATTGACGAACGCGAATCTACAAGCCGTAACCGATTTGAAGTTCGGTGTTATAAACGAAGTGACGAAATACGCAAACAACCTCTCCCCTCTCCCTCAAAAGACAAAAATAAATATAGATTTTTGACAGAAATGTAAATAACTTTTCTACCTGAAATCTTACTCCGATTATTCAAGTGTAGTACTTTTTCTGAAAGGAAATTTTATCTGGGCGGTACTTTGAGTAGGTTATTTTTTGATTTTCCAAACGGTTTTTATAGTTGTGAAAAACTGAGGAAAACGTAGGAAAAACGATCAATTTACGTACACGCATAAAAAAAAAAACATCGCTCCGAATGGTTTTTCGTTAGCAATGGTTTATCGTTGCATACAGATATAAATTGAATTCCCCCTCTAAATTCTACCTTTCATACTTCTCACCTACAACCACCCATCGTGCCGGATATGTCCGGTTTTTTTAATTTTTTTAAATAATTTGTTCAACTGTTTATAATATTATACTATTGTATAAAAATTGTTTAATTACTCGTTACTCAATCATTAAGTATTCACACTGTAAATTCATGTTATTAATTCTTTTTTAAGGCCTTGGAAGAATTTTATCTTTCTTAGATTAACTTAGATACCCGTTAGATTCGGGTACTGCAATACTGATAGATAACATAACAACAATAATAATACTATCAACCTGTAGAATTGAGAGGCAAGAGCGCACATTGTTAATAGTGTTAGCCTGATGTGTATAAAAATATATTTCAATACGCCGCCGCCGAAAAAAAAAAATGCCGCCCATGGCGTTCACCCCTTCTCTAAATACGTACCTGTTTCGCGACCGGTTTGATACCGGACGTTCTTGGACCTTTCACTAACGGCCGCGCAACCGATTAGATAAACGCATTAAAATGAGTGTATAAAACCTACTTTAATGGAAAACATTTCATAATATTATAACCAATCATAAGAATATCTGTCTGAATGTGCGAGAAAAAACGAAATTATCGCTAAACAATGTGTCCGAATATCGAATGGGTATTATAATAAATCGAAATCGAATTGAAAATTTAAAATCGAATACACCCAGTTTTTTGTGCATAAAAATCCAGGACCGTTATTATTATTATTTGTTATTCATAAACTATTCGTCGTGATTATTTAGGCTTATTAAAACCGATGTACTCATATTGTTTGAAAATCGTTTGAAAACCCGTAATTTTCCCAATGTTATCATGGACATTCGGTTCAGGCTATAATCGCGAAATATTAGAATATAATATTACCGAACACCTACGATCGTGGTCAATTTATTCAAATCCGAGGGCGATATTGTCAACAGAGCTTATGCAAACCGAATTACGTTCGGTCATTCGGTTATTTTGTTATTTACCAACGTCGGTAAATTAGAAGAAAAAAAAAAAAAAAACACAGATTTCTCAAACAAGCCCCAACCCCCTCCCCCGCCGAATAAATACGAGTTCACGCTGAAATACGATTACGATCTTAAATTGCACGCCGACGGGAATTGTATAAAATGTATATTACAGACCGATACGTTTAATTGCCCGAGTATAACCTGTTATTATTATATTGTTATTTCGAGGTTTGGATTTTGTGCGGACGGTAATATTAATGTAAAAAAAAAGAAAAAAAAAAAGATTATTACGTAAGTGTAGGCGATTCCAGAATTTTTTAATGTAAAAAAAAACCCATAAAAAGAATAGGGTAACGTATTTAGGTAATTCGGTAGGTGGTAAACGGGGTTTTTTACGTTACTATTTTCGCCCGACATGAACATATTACGACGGGAGTAATTAAAAAAATAGCAATAACGATAATAAATTATACGAAATAAACGAACGCGTAACGCGTACGCGCGGTAAAAAATTACAATTACAATACGGTATAGCCCGCTATAACGTTATTTGTTCTGGCGGTTTGTAATTGAAAAAAATGTCGTTTTTTTTTTTTTTTCTACTATTATTATTGTTATTGTTAACGCGTTTTACCCGTAACCGGGTTTTATTTTATCGTTTCGCGGCTAATCGAATCGAATCGCGTTCTCAAAAAACGGCGCGAAAACGAAACAGTTGACAACGGTCGACACCGAAGAAACGATGCGGCCGACGGAAAACCGTTGCTTGTGACGAGCGGTCGAAACGCGATTCCGGTCTTTACCGTCCGCCGATTTACGCGTTTCGCTACAGCCGGACCGTACGGGGCGCGAACAAAGTCGGCTCGGGACGGCGCGCTCGCCACCGGCGACCCGGTGCGGAACCTCGGCATTGGCCCCCCCGCGTTTTCCCGGTGGCTGAACGCCGTAATCGAGCGACGCGGCACCGCACTGGACACGGCGCAACGTTGTGACGGATCGCGCGCGCGCCGACAGAGACGTCGGGTGTCCGCGCCGCGCCTCCAACACGGCGGTCCCCGGCCAATGGTCCGCGAGACGTTGTGGCGTTCACGCTGAATGTCCTAACGTCGAGTCAACAGCGGTTACCGGGGTTTATCACGTCGTCAGTTTGGAAATCCACCGCGCGCAAAAAATATTCCGATAACACGTTTGATACGGAAAAGAGTACAGGGTTTGTTGTGGAAAAAAACGCGACGTGTAAAAAAAATGTTCGTTATTAGCAAATCGCCATATTAGCGGGGAAAGTTCACCGATGGGGTCCACTGCTCTAGCACGAGTAGCACCGCCCCGAATCCCCGGACGAACAGTTGGCGAAATCAAACAAAGGAGGAACAGCTTCCGGAAAAAACCTAACCGAGACGTTAGAGAACGGCCTACCGCGGACAACAAGATTATAATCTGCGGGAGGTAGTAATGAAGTCGACGGGAAATCACTACCGGCACGTAACAATAAATGCAACAAGTGCCCGGTCAGATGCCAGTTAGGAGACTTGGAATCCGCGAACAATAAATAACGCCGAAGGGATCACTGAGCGCTGGAGCCGCGCGATATAAAACACAATGTTTACCGTTTGTATCCATTTACAATATCGGTACTTATCTAGTTTATTTATTACTAATCTCGTTTTATTTTTATTTTCCGTATGTTTTCATTTGACTTTTCGACTCTATACGTAATAAAAAAAAAAAAAAAAAAAAAAAAAAAATACAACCTAATCCTAACCCAGCATCTCGTTAAAAATAGATAAAACGCGTTTATATAAAAATATTCGTTCGTATAATTTTAATCGGAGCCGCTTATTTCGTTATAATCGGTATTCGGTATTTAGTTGAGTACCTAACGTACATTTGTAGAACCTCACGTCTTCTATCTTTGACCTTCCATCTTTGAAAATATACGATTACATTAAAAAAAAAAAAAAAAAAAATACAACCGTGTTCGAGACCCTCTCCTCTCCGGAAATAGAAAACGTCGGGTAAAAAACGGGAATATAAACACGGTATCGGTATTCGTTCGTTTCGTTGTAATTCAGTGGAAAACGATACCCGTGACCCGTCCGGCAGGGGAAAATAACCGACAAACAAGTTCGGCGATTCTCGGAACAACCGACGAGACACGCGCATCATCTGGAGGAGCGCGTGACGTTCACAAAATGTCTTGACAAAAGAAGCACGAAAATAAACCGTCGGGAAAGGGGATTTAAATCGATTTTGTATGGTTTTTTCAATACGGCCGGATTACATTTCGAAAATGCCTACACTTGCGCATAAAATAATACACTGCAATACACTGAATACACTGATTTTTGAAAATACATAACGCTCGTGTAATAATCGAGAATAACAAATAAAGGGGAAAAAATTACATTAAACATTGTAAATTGTAAATAAAAATACAAAAAAATAAAAAAAAAAACCAAAAAAAAGATTGCGATAATCGGTACGTTGGTGCAGCCGCTGTTGTAGGTGAGAAGCCGGAAAGGTAAGATACAGAAGGGAATTTAATGTATATCTGTGATCAACGGCAAACTATTGCTTAAGAAAAAACGATTCTGAGCGGAGCTCAGTTGATAGTGATGCTTTGTCAACAATATATATATGCCATAGTATTGTTATTAATATTTGTTTAATATTGTACCTATTTTCCTTTTATCTGTTTTATTCCCCATTTATTGAGAAAACTCTTTGAAAAAATTGACTTCCTTAAAGTACCTTGTCAGTCTCATTTTCTTTCAGAAAATGTGTTATCATTGTAAATCGAAGCAACATTTCTTGCAGAAAAAATGTCCACAGGAAAAAAAAAAACGTAGTAGTATTTTACTGATGTATTTCGTATATTTTCTCGTTTTCTCGACATTTTTTTTCGGTTTTTCGGTACCACCCCGAGAAAATTACCTTTCAGAAAAAGGCGTGTACATCGGCGTAAGCTCTCTGGTAGAATTTGTTTACACAGTATGAAAAAATAAAAAAATATCGTCTTTGTAAAATCAATGTATTCTTCGCCACACTCAGAATCTAAAACTATTACAAAATCAAACTTATCAAAAAATATTGTTCGATATTCGATAATCTACGAATCGAATACCCACGCGTAAACATTTAGAGAAAATATTGATAAAGGAAATTTTTTATCGACAAAATATTATTTCTTTTATACCGATCGAAAATAATAAAGTGTACGTGTGACGTGTATTTGCTGCTATGCAATTCATAACAACAATAATAATAACTCGAGAACGGGAGTACACGTTTTTATTATATTTTTTTAAAATACGCGCGTTATAATGTTATACCGTATAATGCGTAAATGGTGAGATAACAGCGTTTAACAGGAAAGAAACAAAATATAATTACATTGAAAATTATTCAAAGCATTGGGATTTCTTACGGCCACGCAAAATAACTGGCGCTCTCTCTGTAACAACAGTCTCGTCAAACCGATTCCGCGCCAAATAATTTGTATCCGTTTCGTTTCAAGGCGTTCGAACCATGTGTAAATTTAAAATTCTTCGTCCGGAACGTACACACTACACGTACGGTAGATTTGGTTGGTATTGTGCTATAATACTGCACTATTATTATTCGTTGTTTAACGCAATTTGAACAAAAATTTCGGGCGCACTTCGCACCGTGGGTATGAAACCGGAAGGGAGGCAGGGTATATTACGGGTAATTTAATTTATATTTACGACAAATTATTATTACTAACAAAAAACCGATTTCGAGAGAAGCTGTGCGATTAGACATGTTTCGATAAGCTTCAATTGAATATAATTGTATTTTTTCGTAACCATACGGAATTCGCCGTTCACGTTTATTCGTCATGAACGTTTGAGACATTTTCACGGAACCGAAATAGTTTTGCCGGTATAAATCAGAAAATTAAAAGTAGCACGCGAATATGCCTTTAATAATATTATAAACTGCTTTTTTATGAAACCACACAAAAACTATAACAAATGGAAATTTCGATTAGCTAACGAAAAAACATCAGATTTCACTATTATATCAAAACTGACGCTGCAAATTTGTCCCTGCTGATCACAAAATTGCTGTCGAGAGTTTATAAGACGGGGGAAACAGCACGTGTGGGGTCCATGCCTTCTTAAGGTTAGAGCAATTAATTGGACAAAATCATACTAATCCATTTTCAAACGAGTTTAAAGCTTAAAAATATTATAAAATAAAAAATACGAAATTTCCATATCGAAATTGCCTATACGAAACCCCTTCATAATATTAACGTGGTATATAATATTATTATGCCTTAAAAAATTTTAAATGTACAAATACATATGCAGATATGCACAACAAAATATCAAAATATTCTCTTTGAGCCATAAATGCGATAAAAAAATCCATATTACGGTTCGCTTAATTTTTTTTTGTTGTTTTGAACACTGAGTACAACTACTAGTGAACCTCGGGTAAAATTTCCAGACATTTCAGCACGACCAAAATAATCTTATTTACATAAATTTATACAAAATTATTGTTATAGGTATGTGTCTAAAATTATTCTTGTAATTATTGAACCTCGGCCTGTTTTGAAAAAATAAATAAAAAAACAAAACCTATAAAACTTGAAAATATCAAATGCACTTAAAAAAATACCCCTAAAAAAACGCCATAGTATGTTGAAAATCGTATAGATAAGACCGTTATTAGTATTCTATGAAATATTTAGGTTTCTACGGATACTTTTAACCGGAACAATTAACAAAATTAACATCGGAAATAATAATACACATTTATCGTCATTAATTTTTCCGATTTTCCTACGTTTTTATTAAAAAAAAAAAACGACAAGACCAACTATTTGATGCACCAACTATAAAACGTTTTCTTACAGGAAGGATGCTGTTCTTGGAATTGGGAACAAGATTTCCGGTTGAAAAACAAAACCGAAAATTACGTAGTTCTTAAATTTGTCCGTGACATACTTAGCGCGGCTGTAGGTGAGAAGCCGGAAAGACAGCGGGGAGGATTTAATGTATATCTGTACCCAAAGATTAATTATTGCTAACAAAAAAAAAAAAAAGGATTCTGGACGGAGTTTCGTTGACGTACACGTTCTGAAAGGCCGTAATATTTACGATATTGAAATACTATACGTTTCGTACGTTTTCCCGTTTATCGCACGTTTGTTTCCGATTTGTTATAAAAAAAAAAAAAAAAAAATCCCTAGGAAAATTACCTCTCTAAAGCACTACTTGGTAGAAACGTTCAAAATCAACACGTTTCTCGTTCCGTTAGAAAAGTTGTCGATAGAATACAAAAAAAAAAAAAAAAAAAAAATTAACAAACGCGCGTTGTAAAAAAAAAGAAAGAAAAAAAAACCCAACAATACGACGTGTTTGCTCGCTCCGCCCGGAACAATTCCAAAACCGTTTTGCCGAAGCACGGCGGACACGCGCAATGGCCATCGCCGGTCCCTCGGGGCCCGAACCGACCCGACCCGACCCTAACCCGACTCCACTTTGCCCTAAAACCCGACCGTCGGTCGGCCGCGGGATGCCGGCAGTTACACGCGCGGCGCCTGTTTTAAATGCCGCGCCCGGCGACATCGAAACGACGAGAGCCGAAGACGAACGGAATGCGCGGCGCGCTAAAAGAAAAAAAAAAAAAAAAAACCTATACGCCAACGGTGCTAACAGCAACGGTGACAATAATATCGCCGTATCGGATGCGCCCCGTAGTAAGCGGGCACGGTACACTGTCACCGTAACACACGACAACGCGCGGAAAACAATAAACGGTAAAAAAACAAAAAAACAAACAAACAAACAAACGCGTTCGGGCGCACGCCGTACCGACAACGGTAATTGTTTGTTATTGATCGCACGGGGGCGCACGGTCCGATATCGCGTGGCGATTCGATTCGACGGCGCACTTCACGCGGTTCGTCGACTCCGCCGTCGGTGACGCGCACAATAATCCGCGAAAAACGTTGACGGCCGCGACCGTCGGGCCGTGCCGTCCGTGAAACCGACGCCGAAACCAACCCCCGACCGAATATTTTTTTCGCGGAAACCGGACTGCCGGTACGTTTTCCCTCGCGCGCACGTTCGTTCGTTCGGAAAAACCGCTGCTCCGAAATGCGTTTGAAAACTGTCGTCCACTTCGCCGCCCGGCCTGCGCGCGCTGTCGCAAAAGTAGTTGACGTCGCGTACGGGTTATAAACACGACCGAACACGCGTTCGGTTCTGAAACTTTGTTGAATACAACGTGTATTGTAATACGAGGTGTGGCTATTAAATAACGAGAGACTGCTCGCCTAGAGATGCCGCCCTAGATGGACAGTGAAAAAAACGAGTAATGCGTCGGGTGTCTAGATATCTTATCTGTGCACGTACCAAAACACGTTTTCGTCACTGTTATTGTATTTGTGCAGTGGTGGTTTGAAACGAACGTGTTTTTTTTCTCGTGCCGAAAACCGTGTGTGACGAAAAACATGAGCAACGGATAAACGTAAAATTTTCACGTTAAACTAAAAAAAACTCCAACTGAGTGCTATAAGTTGTTAAACGAGGCCTATAGTGAGGATTTCCTATCTCGGGCGCGTGTTTTTGAGTGGCATAAATTATTTTCTGAAGGTCGAGAGTGCACCGGAATCCAATTCAGTCGTAATCCAAATTCAAAACCGTTTTCTTCGATATCAACGGCATCGTGATGACTGAATGGGTTCCAGAGGGTCAAACTGTGAACCAACATTACTATTTGNTTTGGCAACATTGCGCGAATGAGTTCGTAAGAAACGGTCGATATTGTGGAAAAACAAGTCGTGGATCTTGCACCAGGATAAAGCGTGAAGCGTTATTTGGCCGCTTAAGGCACTCCAGTACTCGAACACGCGTCTTACTCACCCGACTTGGCACCCTGCGACTTTTACTTGTTTCCGAAGATAAAGTCTGCGTTAAAAGGAATCCGGTTTGAGTCGATGGAAGAGGTGAAACAAAAACCGGCGGAACTCCTGAATGGTCTTACGAAAACAGACTTTCAGCACTGTCTCGAGCAATGGAAGAAACGAATTAAACGGTGTGTGGCGAGGGGAGGGGAGTATATTGAAGGGGAGCGTTTGAATGTAGAATAACTTTTATAATAAAACACTTTTTCGTAATCAGTCTCGTTATTTAATAGCCACAATTCGTATGTCGTTAATACGCGAACGGGCGTTTCGCGGTTAGGTTAGGCGCGGATTTTTCTTTCTGAAAAGCACCTGAAAATCAACATGATAATCCGAGACTCGATTAAAAACAAATTACGAGCGCATTTCATTATAGATTTGCCTTTGAACGGCATTGTACGAGACGCGTCGTTCGTCTAGAAAACGAGTAAACGACACACGAAACTAAACAATTACTAAACGCACACGCGGTGGACAAAAATCTGCTTTATTTCGTTCCGAATGCAGTTGTACGTACCGACGACAGTTTTACAAAAGCAAAATGGCCAGGTGCCGAGTGTAGGCAGGACGGTGAGGTAGCCGTGCGTACGGTTGACGGGACGGTGCGGCAGGAAACAACCCGCCCCGACTCTATATTAACGTCGTTTTCTGAACAATATTACTGTCCGGATTTCTACACTTCTAGGAGATTATACTTTCAAAACACGGAAAATCGAAAACAAATTTTCGCCAGGTGTACGTGTACACATGCACAGGTCAGACAGACCCGCGTAGAGACGGAAAATCGCATATTTTTCTCTTCTTCTTTTTTTTTTTTTTTTTTATCAAAATTCACGAGTCACCCGTTTACATCGTATGTTATTATTTACAATCCAATTATTCTCGTCGTTAACCGTCGGTACCGTCCGTCGAAAACCATTCAGGTACCTATAAAACGTTTGGGGGTTTTTTTTTTTTCTTACTCCATATTCTGCGTACAACACATCAGTGTTCTCTTACTTTTACTTCGCCAATCCGTGCAGTACGCGTGTGCCGGAGTTGTTGGGGGCCGGCCGATATAATAAAACGCAATAAAAACCTAAAGTCGCATTTTATTATACACGTTAACAATATAGCATTACGGTGTACTATACAGTGTACGCACAATATCATATTTAATAAACGTTTCAAAACCAGTTCTATGTGCACGGCATTAAACGTTTTGATAGTCCGTGTACGCGAAAACGGTATATTAACCTATGCGATTACGTGCCGGACGCGTGTTTCTTGCGAAGCGGACGATATTTTTTCGGTGTTTTTATAGCGATATTGCGAATAATATTATATTGTTTTACACGGCGGCGGCGACGTTACGACGGCACCGATGAAATAAAAAAAAAAAAAATGATAATAAACACGACCAGTGCCAGAAAACTATACGTATGCTATGCAGGTACGGGTGTTCAGTATCTCAGCGGCGTTCCCGTGCGCACGGGGTATTATTACTATGCGTTTTACACAGAGTTACCAGAGATTTATCGCGAACCAGCGATTTTCTCGGGAGAACTTCATCGTTATCATCACCGTGCAGCCTCGAAACCCTGTACGAGTTTTAACTGCCACAGTCACCGACCCCCAGTACCCGCGATGAATGAATTTGATATCTGTTTTTTTTTGTTTTTTTTTATTATTATTATTATTGTGTAAGCTTTATTTTAACACTAAATTAATAGTAACCCCCTCCCCCTTCATTTTTAAACACGGTTTCGATTAGAGAATATTTTGAAACGCGTATTACAAATATCGGATTTACCGTTTAGAATAATTAGAAATAATTTTAAATGTTGGCCGGAAGGTAAATAAATAGTGAACGGTTATCAATTTATAGTCTAAAAATGGACACGAAGTTTATCCACCGAGAAAATTCCTGGATCACCGTAAACGGATCACCCTGTTTGTATACGTATGCGATGTGTATACGTATTTGAACACAATAGTTCGTTCGACATTGGCATAACCATTAATACTAGTCGACGTGTTTTGTCGAAAAATAATTCTCGTTGAAAGCGATGTTTACGGAGCGTTACTTAATTTCCTCAAATTTGTTCAGAAATTTTATTCACACGATTGAAATCGTTAACGAAGGCGGGGCACATATTAAGAGGGGCTCGTATTATATACGCAGCTAATTATCCGCTTGTATACGAAAACGTTGTCGCATAAGAACTCCTTTATTGCACTCCTTTAAAGGCTTTTCCGACGATACCTCGCCGTTACGAGGCACACGAAAACCACAATTTCCGTCCCTTGAGTTTTAATCGTAGTTTTATGCATAGGAAACAACCGTCGAATTATTATTGATTTGTATCGACTACACGATTTTATAACGGTCCACGTAAAACGCTTTCTTCTGTACAGATGGGGATATTCTTTAACAAATTTAGTATCAATCGCGAAAAACGGATGCTCGACGGGACTATATGAAAAAGTGACGGCTATCACACAGATTTTGTACTTACCACTGCTCTGCACATACTTTTACTAACGGTCCTATATATAATGGACACAAGTGCAACTAGGGCTTGGGGGGCTTAGTCTCCCAAATTTACTAATAGTCCCCCATCAAAATAAATAATACTTTATATGTTATTGAATTGAACGAAAAATAAGTACAAGTGTACTAACCAAAGTGCAAGTTGCCATTACAATGTCAATTTCCTCTGCAACATTCGAACGTGCATTTTCTGCCATCCGGCGGATAAATACATACTTAAGGTCAACAATGGACCAAGACCGTTTCAGTAATTTATCCATACTAAGTATTGATTTACAACTAAATGTAAAAGAAAAATGAAAAATTGAATAATTTCTTAACGGTTATTGTCTAATGTATACAAATCATTCAAAATTAAATGATTTTGTTGATTTTTTAGCGTATAAATTTTAAGGTGTTACTAATGGTATAAAATTAAGGCGGGGCTGTTGGACCCCTGAGATTTTGTGCTAGTGGCGCCACCGATAGCGGATTAAACTCTTGTTACGGTGTCGTCAAAGTATTAAAAAAAACACTATCCACAGTACGGTGTAAAATATATACAAGCACCTGCACATAATGTACATTTTATTGTAATTATATATAATTGAAAATTTATATTTTAAACCTCGTTCCATACGGCATAGGTTAGAGTTCTACCGCTCGCAGCGATAGTGTCGTGTTTCCGGTTTGTACACGCGTGTCGGCTATTTCAGAGAGTCAGTATTACGACGACTGCAGATTATCATAATGTATGGCTCGCTGAAAACCCATACACCTATAATAATACTCAATTATATTGAATTTACGATGGCCAGTAGCGTATTCAAGATTTTCCCAAGGTGGTATAGGCATTGAATTTGGAAACTATTTAATATTATTACGTAGCGTGTAGGCCGAAAAAAATTATAACACACAAATTATTAGTTTATTTTTATTACTGCGTTTAGATATTATAATCTGACCGCCTCCGCATAATACAATATGGCGGTTCGGATAGGGTTCGTTTAAAACAAAAATTGCATTCGTTCGGGTCGTGTATTGACAAATCAACTATTAGGTATTGTGATATGTGCACCGGACACATTTGGGATTTTTTCTGACTGAAAAGTAATGGAATTTTAATGTTAAAAACAGTCAACTGTATAGTCTTATATAATCCGTAACGGATATTAAAAAAAAAAAAAAAAAAGATCTCCCCGACCTCTCCCCTTAAATACGCCGCCGCCGGCGGTACCTGAGTAATACTGTTACGACGAGGTACTATTTCGTCAGAACTGCAGATATTGTAGTACTGCCAGTGCGTTAGTACTTTTACATTTTAGTCCGTCCGACACGCACGGCAATATTTTTTCGTACATATACGTGTACGTATAGATACACTCGGGAAGAAAACCAGCGAAAAGGCCAGTGGCACGACGGATTATACAATAATTTCACGTTTAAAGCCGTATACAAATATTATTCGACACGCGTCGTGATGTGCGTAATTTTCGTTTCATCGTTTTTTTTTTTTTTTTATTTTGTTTATAAAATGTAATAGTAAAAACTATGATGGCGACGATGATGCGGCGGATCCCGAGATGTTTAAAAAGTCGTACGTTCGGAGGAAAGAACACGGTAAACAAAATAACGGCTATTTTCGGCGAAAATTCGACCAAATAAATCGTAATGTTCAAATTTCGAAATAAAATATTACAACGTCGGAATGGTGCAAACCATATTAATCGGGAACGTAGAACTCTGTGATTAATACGGCACAATTGATAACGGCTGCTACGTGTTTATGAAGTGTAGTCCGCACGGCCGGAAAATGTGCGTGACTTCATATTACGTGGATAACGAGCTTTATCAGATACGATTGGATTCAAACAAATAAATGTGATTTAAAGTCACTTTAAAATTCCAAGTTTCAGGGCGGCGGCACCCATTTTGTTTCGCACACCGTGTGCTTGTAAATATCTCAAGCCCCCCCCCTCACGGCCAGGGTGCCAGACCGATTGTTCATAAAACAAATTGGTTAAACGTAGTGTAACTGCAAAATATTTCGAAAAAATATGAATACTTAAGCCTGCGAATGCCCCGGCCAACGTATCCGAATAACAGTCTATAGTCACCTATTTTTGAGTTCAACATTGTATGTGCTTGAATATTCATCGTATTGATCAAACCTCGATATTTGTGAGCACTCAAATTTTCATGCAATATGAGTGTTTTCAAAAAAAAAAATATACATACATATTATATGTTCGAGTTTTTAATGGAACCAATCGTTAATTGCTCGGATCCAAACGAGCCGGTGATTATCATCGTCGATAAAGGCCGATGAGAATAGTGTGCCGTTTGGCGTTTTTTTTTAAATTTTTTTTTTTTTATCAACATTGGAATACTACGACGAAGTTTAAGCATATATCCGTACCTGAAAACCGACATTGCCGACCGGCCGCCGGGGCGCTCGTCCTGCCCTGGAACTTGCAAAAAAAGTCGGGACGTATGTTGTAGGCGGCCAAAAAGTGCCGGCACAGGGCGGAAACGTCGGCCGCGTCCGAGGGACCGCCGTAAACGACTCCGGACCGGACCTTTCGGGACTCGGCCGACCGACAGGACGGCGGCGGTTTGGGTCTGGTCGGTTCCGGCCGCGCAGACGACGACGACGACCGCTGCTGTCCGTCATTGTCGTCGTCGTTGTCGCGGTGGTTTCGGCGGTGGCGTCGGTCGTTGTTGTTGTTGTTGTTGTTGGTGGTGGTGGTGGTTAGACTGCCGCCGACGCCGCGGTTGTGGTCCTCGTAAGTCTGGTCGGCCAACAGTTGAGATTCGTATCCGACGACGGAAGCGCACGGGGACATCTGGAAAACGAAACACGGCGCCGTCGGTAAAAATAAGGCTGGTGAATTTAATGCGCTAAAAAAAAAAAAAAACCGAGCGATCGAAAAATCGTCCCCTTCTTCCCCGCTTCCCACCCCCCTCACAAAAAAAAAAAGAGGTGTGAAACGTCACTAACACGACTCGTAACGATATTACGACAACGGCGAGTGGTATTGCACCGCATCGTAAACACTGCGCGTAAAAATACTCGAAACTGCAATCATCGCGTGCCGATCGGCGGAGAACCGAAAACGTTATTGGGGATTTTTTTTTTTTTTTTTTTACGATAAAAGTTAAAAGTAAAAAATAAGGAAAAAAAGTGAAACGTCGCGCGACCGATAACCGCGACGAGACTGCCGGTGAAACACGCGGGCGAGCGTGGGCGAATGGTAAATACAAAAAAAAAAAAATAATAATAACGATAAGAATATTGTACTGCATCGCTAACCGGTCGAAAGCTATATGGTTATGTTGTTGTTTTTTTATTATTATTATTTTTTTTTTCTACGATACGCGCGTGTGCTGTACGCCGGGGTAAAGGGTTAATAGGTTACACCCATCGCCGCGCGTATGAGCGCACGCTGTTTTTTTTTTTTTTTCAAATTTTTTTTTCTAATATGTTATTTAGCGTGTACCCACATAATGTAATATTATAATATCGTTTTTAATAACAGGCTATTATTATGATCTCGATGGAAAACTCGAAAACCGGTACCGTCACGAACGACGGCGACGACGGCGACCACGGCGATGACGGCGGACGGCCGGGACGTCGACGATGCTGGCGTACGCTCGCAACGAGATTTCACCTCCCGCATGAATGCCGCATAAAAATGATAATAATATTATAATGTTGCTTATTACAGCCCGTCCGCCGTGATACCATCGTGTTCTCGAATTTTCGGCGGTTTTTTGTGTTTTAGACAACCTCCGACAAAACGAACGCCTCGTACGGAGGCGCTGGGTTTTGAAAATATCATGGGGGCAGGGGGCTCACTGTATTTTATAAATACGTGTACAGTCTTACCGGAATCTTACCGTATATATTTCCAATCGTTGTTTTCGTTTAATACTGTTCGTTAAACAGTTACTAAAATATAGTTGTTTGTTGTTTTGTAAGCGTTATAATAACATTTTAATGGTATTTAAAAAATTCCAGTTTACCAATTAACCAAGAACATGATTGGTTATCAAAATCTACACTTTTTCTTTGCTATCAATATATAAATATATATATATATATATATATATATATATATATATAAAAAAAACCGTTTCTTTTTCAATTAATTTGTTATAAATGAAATTGATATTTTCAGGATGTACGTAACAAATATTGATTTTTATTTTTATAATACGAGAATAGTGGGAGGCTGAGTTCCGTCTTATTAAGTTCGTGGGAGCCACCTGTACACATGTACCCCTGGTCTCGTACACGCCTGATTGATACGGAGCGTACGCGCTTTCCGAAAGGTTCGAGAGCCGCGGAAAGAGTTGTTTGCATAGCGTTTATGATTATGGTGAGGGGCGGCCCGCGAAACTAGAAAAATCGAAATTTCGGAAAGGCAATATACTCGGATAGGCAAAACCAGGACGATCAAAACTCGAAAAATGACGTCATAGTGTAAAATACTATTTTCAAAATTTTGATTCTCCGAGTTTTGCCGAGAAGTATTGCTAATAGGCGTGCCACAGTTGTAGGCGGGAAGTTGGAAAAGTATGGTGCATATAGAGTTATTCAATATAAAGTACGGCCGAAATGATTGTATCCACAAATATAATCAAATAATAAACTCGAGAATGTCGAACGCCGTTAAATAACAAAATATCGCCATAACGTTTTTAAAATTACACCATATCTAGGTAAATAATAAGCATCACGGCAATTTAAGTATTCTGTGAACCATTTACAACAAAAAGAAAATTACATAAACCTCATTTCCGTCAAGCTTCCCGTTCTCCGCAATGTTATTGAAACACAATAGGGAAAATCAAAAAACGGCATTCCATTCCTGTGCGCCAACTAGACGACATTTTCTTTCGGATGAAATGCTGCTCTTGGCATTCGGAACAAGTTTTCGGTAAAAAAAACTAAATCGATAATAATAAAACTTTAACGGACGTAGATTTGTTCGTTTCTCCCTCACTCAAATTCATTACGAAAAACCATGTTGGAAAAAGACTCCGACTTTTCGGTAAAAATGTATGTACGTAATAGGAGTTAAACCAATAGATTCCATTAGCTGCACTCAGAATCTAATATTGTCGAATATCTAGAAACATTCTGTCGCAGTGTAATCAGCGACGACACGCGGATTTTTAAAAGACGAAATCCTTAGGATTTTTTTCTAGGTTTTTAGTGCATTCATTTCTCAGTTCTAGTTGAACGTTGAATTGAGTCGAATGTTATTATGACTTATGACGCTAAAATTACCGGTGTGAATCTTTAGCAGAAAAGATAATAATAATGCTGCACGCATCTATAATATAATTTATCGACAATTATATTCCGGCCCTTATTTATACTCGCGTATTCTCGAAAACGTGTTTACAACGACCTTGCGGTATAACTCGGGTTATTTTTTTCGGTGGGAGGGATACACGCTTCGCTCATAGTACATCGCAATAGTCAATTTTAATTTTTTTTTAATGTGTATAATTACGTTTAGACAGTTTAGAGAATATTTCACGGTTGTTGTTTCTCCCGCGAAAAGTCTTGCGCAACATTCGATGAATCCCCCGAACTCCCCTTACCCTAAACTGTGCCCCGTGATTCAAACAAAAAACGTATTTAACCCCGCCCCCAATTCAAAATCCGAACTACGCGAGAAAGATAAGGAATATACGATGGGATCGAACCCCATCAAACTGGAAAATTTAAGCTACGCGAATCAGCAGTTCAACGATAATATTAATTTTTTTGTGCCTTTTTTTCGGTATTTTGTTATACATCGATAATGATAGGTTATTATCGTAAAATATATTGGTTATTATCAGTTATCGACGGATAAAACAAACGGGTAAAAACATTTTCGTGAGATTCGGTACATGGATTTGTAATATTTTAGATTCTGAAACAACAATGTTTTTTGTTTTTTTTTTTTTTCTGTTAAGAACTTTTTACCAGAAATTTTGTTCCTACTTTCAAGTGCAACACTTTTTTCTGAAAGGAAATCTGACTGGAGGGGGGATACTTTATAGAGTTCATTTTTTGATCCCACTAGGGGTTTTCATCATAAATAGGAAGAACCGGGGAAAACGTAGAAAAAACGAGAAAATGCACGAAATGTATTATTTTCAAATCGTAAACATTACGGTCTTTCAAAACACATTCCGTTCAGAATCGTTTTTCTGGTAAAATGATAAACCGTTGCGCACAGATATAAAGGTGCGTTAAATTTCTCCTATAACTTCCCAACTTCTCACCAACAACAGTGGCCCGCTGATCGTGCTAAGCATGTCCGTTTGTTTTTGATCACACACCGCTTTATCGATTGGCCCCATACAACAGGCGTGACGTTGCAGGAATATTACGACTACAGTCGTGGTAAATACGATCGCGTTGTTAAAATATTGTTTAATGCGGATTATAGTCAACACCTGTATAATATAATAATAATAATAATAATAATACATTTTATTGACCGTGATATTATTCCCGTACGCGTTGTATGCGCAGCCGGTTCGTGATGTGGGGCGGTTTCGGAGTGTCCGAGAAGCGACCGAGCTAATTGAAGATTACAATAATAGAAGTACGCGCGCGTATCATTGTTACGGACGTGAAAAGGGATCACAGGTTAAGTGACGTCGATATTAATTTTCACGCTGCGTAGTGTTACCGTCGTACCGTCGTAACGGACTATACAAAGAGCACAACCGGAGAAAAACCGGTATTTACAACGATTGAAACGGACGATACCAGAAACCGAAAATACGAGCATATTAGAGGGGCCTAGAACCGAATTGACTTTATAACTGGGTATACGTAGGTGCTACATAATTAGATAGAGGCAGCTATTACACAAGAGTGAATCGTATTGTTTTAGCGTCATTAAAGTGTAAATACGATTATAAAATATACAGTAAATAATAATATTTTTCACGAAACAATGCAATTTCTGCTTTTCACGAGATGAACGATGAAACGATTTCAATAGACAACTATGCTAGTTCGACACGAATAAAAGTTTTAAAAACCAATACAAATTGGCATTGCGTACGATGGATTCACGGAGGAGTTGTTGAATTGAAAAATGTGGGAAATTCGATCTCGAGTTGATTATACGAAAAAACAAATTTGTTCTTAGGTATTTTTGTGTTAAACTATTCGTATTGCTGTTAAAGCGCGGTACGATGCGGTTGGAACGTAACCAGTCTAAATTCCTTCGACGAAACATTCTTTTACCTCTCTTTTGCTTTATAATGACCACCCTTCACGTCTCTCTGTCCATCGCCGTTTACTTTACATGTTTATATGCTTTTTTTTTTCTTACCCCTTCCCGATGTTAAACACTTCGCTCTTCTTGACTACCTCATCACTTCTCTTTTCCCCACATGCCCATACTTATTCTCGATCTATGTTCTATTACTAATTTGTCCTGCTTTACTCCCAGACAAATTCTAATATATGTATATTCCTAAATCCTAATCCTATCTCCAATCTATATACAGCAAAGGCGGATCTAGACTTTAGTTTTAAGGCGTGTTCCAAAACTAACAGTTCTAACTATAAACGCTATGCACATTGTACACTGTAAGTATACCTGCTCGTACCTGGTATTAGTTCATTATTTGTATTTTTACGTATAATAAATGACAAATCAGTTTTCCTGAATTCGAAAACAATTTGGACAGTAGATGTTTAGGGTGTGCTAATAAGTATACTCGGCATATCCTGTAGCTCCGCTTTTAATATACAGTCGAAACTCGCTTACGCGTTTTATAGATTCATGTATATTAAAACTTGAATTTCTAGTAAAAACCACGATAAAAAAAAAAAAAACCGATATTTCTAACCATAGCGATAAAATCGATAGTAAAAATGTGGAATGTGTATTGATTTTATCATAAAACACAGTCGATAATTAATAATAATAATAAACAAACAAAAAAAAAACACCTGTATATTACTAGTCGTGTAACTATTGCAACTGTATGTTATTATTGTTGGTATTTTATAATAGTTTTACGAGTTCAAACTTTTGGAAAATGCGGTTTTCGAAATAAAAAATACGGATACCGATAATATTTCGGTATCGATTTTCATCGGTTTAAACTGTGCTCGTTCCAAAAAAAAAAAATGTAATTCGTGAGCAGCTTATGTCACGACTTGAATACATTTAATCGTTTTTTAGATTATTAGATCGGTGTGCATAGAAGACGTGTTAAAGATAAAAATTGAATAAAACGATAATTTTCTATATGCTTAGTAATGAGAAATTTTAATCCATTTTGTCCTCACGGAACGTGCTCGGGGAAAATTTAATTCGACGGGGACTCTTTGGTTTTATAGAAAATATAAACTTTAAACGAATCGAAAAGTCCGCAAGCCAATTTGATATTGTCAAAGACTTTTTGATCCACCAGAACGCTTATTCCGATATATATAACTTGGACGACTTTCTGAAAGGAAATTTTCTTAGAAGGCCATTTTTTTGATTTTCCCAAGAGTTTTTCCAGCAAATATGAAAAACCGGTAAAAACGTAGGAAAAATGGGGAAATCGGTAACATTATATTAAACCTATATTATTATTTAAGAAAATATATAATGCTCATTCAATTATTTTACCATGATATGACATATTTATTGTTGACAAAGCATCACTATCAACTGATCCCCGCTCAGAATCGTTTATAATAAGCAACGGTTTATCGTTGCTTACAGACACAAACGGATTTCCTCTCAATATGCTATCTTCGCACATCTTCAACAGTGGCTGCACCCACCGTGCGAAGTATGTCCGTATTTTCTTTTTAATAATTCGATTAGTAATAATCGGAGAGATCTGAAATTGTTTTTATTTACTCCGTATTACGCCGGGTGTATGCAGCGGAAATAGATTAATGGCCTAATCCGTAAGTTATATTAATATGCCGGCAAGGTGACAAAACCGGTATAATATATAATAATTTTTCGGGTGTTAATATCGTGTCTTAAATAAATGTAAAATAAAATGCAAATACGTCATATCATATTATACATACACGGGAAACGAGAATAAATTATTAAAATACCGTAACGATTTCAGTGGGTTTAGTTTCAAATATGCGTATTATAGAACCGTGTAAACGTCGTATTTTGAGTATTTTATTTTTTTATTTTAAAGTACACCGACTGTATCGCATTTGTAAAAAAAAAAAAGCAAACGACACGCGCCATTAAAACATAGCCGCACAGTATACGTATGAATACATATTTTATTTTATTTTAGACGTGTTTTTTTTTTTGTTTGTTTACCTCGTGATCCCGGGACTTCTGTAATGAATATCTACTGCGCATCCACTCCCCCTCCCATAAAAAAAGCTCGACATTTCACATTTATTTATCATATACATTATTCTTATTAGTAACATTATGCCAAACGAAAATGTATAACGAAAAAAAAAAATATTAAAATCGTTTATAATACGAAAAGCGTTAATATCGTTAAATGTTTACGATTTCCTATACGTTTATTTATCGGTGCTTCACAATCACGTCACAAAGGAAAATACAGCCGATTAAACGAGATTGGCTTTCAGAAAAAATGCTGTGTACGTTTGAAAATCGGAGTGAGATTTCTGGAAGGCAAGTTGTTCACGGACAGAAAAAAAAAATAAGCCCACATCGTAGTAAAACTGATTCATTTTACGCCGCTTTCCGAATCTAAAATAACATATATAGGTACTTATTATTGAAAATCTCAAGTTCTTCAACTGTCCACCGACAATGATGATAATAATAATAATAATAATATGATTACGACGAGTTTTTTTTTTTTTGTAAAAATATTAAAATATTTCTAAACGCATTTTTTTTTTTTTTATTAAATCCAAAACGACATTGCGACTCGGGGTTCCGTATACGTCACATCGTGACCGTATTATCCATTATACTCGTATATTCGACGTACCAAGAATATTATTATGTAGGAATGTGAAGTTTTATAATACATTATAAATACGAGAGATGTTTGAAATTATGATTTATTTTTTATTAAAAAATATACGTTTAGCTCGACGTCCGCCGTGACACAAACCATATTATAATTGAATTCGTATACAACGAAAATCTATACGGAGTGTCCTACAGTGTTATCCGAATGCTGTAATAACTCTGTCAATATTCATTTAAAAAAAAAAATTCCAATCGGGTTTCGTGTCAGAGAGACATAAACGTAGAGAAAAAGTTACTTTTCTCAAGTGATTAAAGAGTGAAAAAAAAAATTTAATTTCTCCTTACATCTGTGTCCCTCTGACACAAAACTCAATAAAAAAAAAAATTCAAAAAAAAAAAGATCATTGACAGAGTTATTTTATTAGCATTACTGTAACACTGTAGGACACTCTATTACGTAGGTTGTTAATAATAATTGTAATTACAATTTCAAATAATATTTCAAAAGAAAAAATGTTCACAATTAATTATTTGCAATTTCTTTATATAGTATGTGTAACGCAGGCATTTAATAAATATATTTATTTATCAACACGCGTTTTTTTGATTTTATTAATATTTATTATTATTAAATTCATTTTTTGGTTTGGTAATTTTTTTGTAAAAAAAAAATGTGTTTGAAGAATAAGTGAAACCGGTTATTAAGAGGTTATAGAGGTTATCGAGGACGAGTTAATTTAATTAAATCGAAATAATTCGAATTCTGTAATAAAAAGTACCTATACGTAATATAATTGATATCTGATAAGTATAATCAATAATATATAATAAATCCAAAGATCAATATCGTTTATATCGTCAATTTAAAAAAAAAAAAAAATTCAATCGCATCGTTTTATAATTACAATAATATTATTATTATACGACTAAATCCCATTTATTTTTGTGTTTTTTTTTTTTTTTAAGTAAAGTTGTCATGATCGCCTACAATCGTGTATAAAAAAAAATGCAATATGAACATAAAAGTTTGTAATAACGAAATAAAAACTACATTTGATGCAAACTGTTTGTATACGTTTTATATTTTACATATTTTTTCTCTTATTCGAATGCACACGTTTTTACGAAATATTATATCGAATGAATTGTACATAATGCATAATGCATACTGCTGCAGGCACTTACTTTTATTTATAGCCCACAGATGATCATTAATCCACGTTAAACGAATTTTAAAACAAAATTAATTTTAATTTTAATTTTATTTTAATTGGAATCGCCGTGACGCAAATAAAAAAAAAAAATCATAATAAATAAAACGATATTATCTCAATATGTAGCGCTGCAAGTTTCGCTTCAGCTTATTTTTAGAGATCTGGGCGAACATTTCATGAAGTGTCAACAATGTACTCTTTACAAAAAAAAAAGTTTTCAAAATGCGGGACTTCAAAAAAAAAAATTTTTCGAACATTATCTATACCTATCAACGAGGTCGGTGGCGGTGAGGTTTGAACTGTTTTTACCCAAGACAAGTAAATTACGAATACCTAGTGAAGAGTGGCAAATTTTACTAGGAACAGGCTACCCTTCGATCCCCTGTAACCCCATTGAATAAAACAATACCGTTACTGATAACATAGAATAAGATAACAGTCGGTACAAACGGGCTTGAATGAATTACAAATTTAAAAAACGATTGTGATGCGCCACGAAGTTCGATAAAATTGAAATTTCGCGATTTCTCAGATTTTCATAAAAACACTTATACTTGAAAAAATATTTTTAATAAAAGCGTTTGGTGAGAATTTCAGTATAAAGATACTTTGTAACCGAATTGGAAGAAAAAAAAAATTGAAAACAACAGTAATATTGCCGTTCCTACTACGTTATTCCCGACTTACGTAGTATCACAATGCCCTGACTAGATACAATTTTCCACTAAAAACCACCCGTCGAACGGAATGTATTGGTTTTATTATAATGGTGTGTTTTTTTTTTTTTAAACAATTTGTTGTTATCTGTCAACAACTTTTTCGCCAGAAGTATAGTTATTTTTATAGCCCCAGCCGACAGCTTTGTAGAGACTTTCTCGTAGCCATCTTGCGCATTGAGCTGGCGAGTTTTTCGATTTTTCGCGTAGTATTGTTTTTTTTTTTTTTTAATAAACGGGTAAAACCGGCGCAACTTTTTTGAACGATTTTCGCGGATTTCCGGGTTACCGACGCGGGACCGAGGGGGAACATGCGTATACCGGTATAATACTCTGCTCGGAGTGGTTTTTCGTCAGCGGTTTTCGCGTACGGACGTGAATTGAATTGCTCTGGACGCGTCCTCCCTTCTGACTCGCCCGCGCTAAAACTGCGCGCCAAATCGGAATCGGCTTTTTCTTTTCTCGTTTTCAACAAACGTTTCGCGTCCGAAAGGTCTCTGCCGTCCGAACATCCGACCGGGCGCGTAAAACAAACGCGTCTTTCCCCGCCGCCTCCTCACCGGACGTGACATCGTACGCGGTCGTACGTGCACGGGTACGACTGCGGAATCGCGCGACGGTGGTGGCGAAAGGGGAGGGGGGCGGGAGGGAATCGCCGACGTCGCCTCCCGGCGGTGCGGCGCGGTATAGCCGCGTGCTGTCGGCGGGGCGAAACGGCAACGACGACGACGACGGCGGCGGCGGCGGCGGCGGCCGCAGAGAGGACGGCGACGACGGATGAAATGTCGTCGCGGTTAAAATTTATAGACACCGCGGTTCGGTCCGTTCTTGCGCTCTCCGCAGCACAGATATTGTGATGTTGTCGGACGACCAATTTACAAGAACAATGGGGACGGATAACGCGCGCGCGTGTGCGTACCCGCGAGTATCGGTCGTCACGCGGTGTCTAAAAAAAAAAAAAAATAAAAATAAAAAATCTCCAATAATACCGCGTATCCATTGTTTGGGATCTCCTCTAATGATGGCCACGTCAAGTGTAGAGTATACACGTATATTATGTTACAGCGTGCACAGTACGCGTGCGCACGTACGCACGTATGCGCGGGTACACGAGCGACGGCACGGCCGTGAGGTGTGGGGGGGAGGGGGTGGGGCGGTTTTGAAAAAAAAAAAAAAATATATTATTGCGCGCGCGTTTTTTTATATTTCTGGGGTTTTTTTCTTTTTTCTTTTTTCGCTTCCTGACCCCGACAGCCGTGCAGCCCGTACACCGTAACCGCGATACGCGCCGCCGCAAGAGCGCAAACCAGTTCCCGGTCCGATTTCCATCGGCGACGGTTTTATATTGATACCGCGTACTCAACATCGATAATAACATATCGGTATTGGGTACGATTTATTAACGCGCCGAGCACCGGACGGAAAACGCGCGCGCGCGTCAATGTTATACTGCATTTCGGCCGTTTCAATTCGTACGCGTATAGTGTTGCCGCAACGCGCGTGATATTAAAAATAATTTATTATCACGTCGCGCGCCTCGTCATTATTTCCGATTTCCCTCCTCCTCCTCCTCCTCCTCCCCCCTCACTCCCTTCGTCTCCTACCCGCACGAACTTTTCAATAGGTTTTTTTTTTTTTTTTATCTTCGTTATTATTATAATTGTTGTTTGAAAACAAACCGAACTGTACGGGGCCCGGCCGTCCCCGCGCGCGGGACACCGCAACGTAATAATATTACGGGGCGCGCGATAATTAATGACACCGATATGGTCCGACAATAATAATTATTGTTGTTACCGCAAGAGGCCGCCTTCAAATTATCACTTCTATCGACAGCTGGGGGGGCGGGGTGGTTGGGTGAAGGGGGAGGAATAAATAACAAAAAAAAAACATAATAAAATCACGTTATCGGCGACGAACATCTCGGTGGGATCGAGTGACCGTCGCCGGTCGTCGTGTGGCCGTACACGAAACGGTTTTCCCGTCGTACGAGAAACGCGCGATGACGTTAGCGCGGCGGCCAACAAACATTATAATATAAATAGTATTGTTAGTATTATATTCGAGCGCGGCGATTGTGCACAGGTATTTCCGATCAACAATAACACCCCGACAGCGCGCGATACACGTCTGTGTGGCTGCATGTGCGCAGGGCTTGACCGACCAACGGGCCGAAAAGGCCGCAGCCCGCGGCACCATATTAAACCGAAAGGGGGGGGGGAGGGAGGGCCCAACAGAACGATTTTTTTAAATTCATTTTTTCAAACATATCTATCTATATGTATGCCTATTCACCAACGACGTCATACGGGTGTAACCAGACTTGTTTCCTGGAGGGAGGGGGCATGGAAGGATTTACAGGGCTCTCGCTGTAAATTATTCTCGTCCTCTGACCTAACCTAACGTAACTTAACCTCTGACTGAAGAAATATCATCGCTAAATCAACCCCGTCATGGCGGAAAATCCGTTAATCAGGCCCTGCCGCCTGTACGGGGAGCTGGACAATATTATGACAATTTATTATACCGAAACCGTAGATATACCGTAATAGATAAACGGCGTTTTCATACGACGCCAACCGCTATAATAATATGCGTGTTGGTCAGTGTTTACAGTGTTATCACGTCGTGCTTGATTTTTACTTCGGCCCCGCTCATTAAACTAATAAACTACTACAGGACAAGTACTTCTTCGTTCATGGTTTCCTGGATCGATTTCATTAACGATATCAAAATGTAATTCATTTGTGGACTTTTGGAGTCTGAGGAGGAAAAGTTTAACGGAGGTCCGTAACAGTGTACATATTTACTATCTTCGAAATAATTAAAATACACCGCAGCAAGTTCTCAGAACATATAGAAAATACGCACGAAAACGTAACCGAGTATAAAGCACAGCAGCGTGTATGATCAAAGATAAAACACGTGAGATGAAATGATAACGAATGATAAAAACTGCGATTGACAAATGTAAATATCGACTACCACGCACTTGGTGGCTGGCGTTAACGTTAAGAATCTCGGTGTATAACAAGTTAGCTATCTATAAAAAAAAAAAATACATAGCATTCTATAATATCTATGACCGAAATGATAATAGATAGCATTGTCATTTTCGTTGAATTAACCCTGAAAAAATAGAGACTATTGCACTGTGCATTGTGTCTATTGTATATGCATTATACTCATACATCTGTTTCTTGCTACTTTTGGATACTTTTAGCGGCTATTACAGTACCACTAGACCAAATAAGCTCAAACTCGGGAATTTTTTGTGTTTTTTTTTTTTTTTTGTAGGCCGATTAAAGTGATAAAATGTTGGTTGAATACTAATTTCACCATGTCGGTGCGGTTTTAAGCGACGGATGAATTTTCGCGACACACAAGCTTCTAAAGTCGATAATAATACTCCTTTTTGCTATAATATACGTATAAGAAGAAGCTACAGAACCCCAAGTCGATGCGACGACGTTTACGAGCTTGTTTAATATTATAATTGTTTTTTCTTTCAATTTTTAAAGAACATCAAAACAATTTTTATTTATAACTAGCCGACCCGTCACGGCTTCACCCGTGATTGGTTGTTTAATTTGCCTTTGGATAATGATATATAGAACTTTTTAATCAAATTCTATCGTTTAATAATATCGGCAAATTAATATAAAAAAAAAAAAAACGGTTAATGAAAACGTATTGAAATGTTTCAAGCGGGATTAATGACAAATATATTTTTACTAAAAATGAATGCAGATACAAAAGAAATGCTGAGTAATTTACGGTTGATAAAGAATTTTATAAAACTTCTGAGTATATGGCGTTTTTTGTTTTATCTCCTGTTGAAATTAAAATCATAAGATGCTTCGGGTCCCCAGTTCGAGAAAATCTCACGTATAATTGTCCATGTGAAAAGCACTGTGTTCGAAGACCTACGCCAACGTACCTGTATGTTTGACCTTGAGCTTTGTTTATCGTGATTGCCAAAGAAACTTTANAGCTTATGGAGAGGAAATCCCGAAGGAGAAAGAGAATTGAGAAATTATTGTAGATATAAATATATAAAGATTAATACGAATATTCGGTATACATGTTGTTTGGTGTGCGTGCGATAAACTTCTCGGAACAATTCGTACCTACACGCCGATGTCAAACACGATATAATTTGACGAACAAAAAGGTCAGGTCGCGGGTAGCTGTAAACCCGCGGGCCGCCGTGCCGCACAATGCGTATATAAAATATGGGTAGACAATTTTTTAATTTTTCAAGAACTTTATACTTATTTTTTATTGACAAAAGTGGTACTAAAACCTTCAGCAGAGTGTCGGGTACAACGGTAAAAAATTTCAGCCAAATCGGTACGGTGGTTTTCTCGGTTAGCGCGGTCGTAGAAAACCCCTTACAATTTTATATAATAGTATAGATTACCATAGGTACATATTGTACCAACGAGAGGGAAAAAATATTGTTTTGAATACCACCATAAATAACTCGTATTAGAGAAAGTCGACGAATAGTTTTCTCGGAATGTATGGTCTCACCGCGCTGATGAAAAAACAAAAAAAAAAAAAATCTAAAATAAAAAAAAAATAAAAATATTTCCCCTCGTTAATTATTTATGCAGACATTTCTTTCGGAAATATAACTGTAATTAATTGTTTTAATTGTATTAGAAGTGAAAAAAAAAATTGATAAAAAAACAATGGCGGCAGCGCGTCGTGAATACAAATTGTTCATTTTATTGTAACTGCACTACGGAACACTACAATTATTATAATATTTTATTCACTGCTATATTACAGTAATGCGTTCCTAGAAGGTGATTTTACGAAAATAAAAATAAAACAAAATAACTCATATATCAATAAATATTATTATCACCAATCTAATAAAATACGTAATAAATAAAAAATTATAAAATTATATATGCACTTCATTATTATCATAGGAAATCAAAACTGTCCGAGTTTGAACAGATATGTTCAACTGTTTAAACATACACAGGTTTATATTCAAAAAAAAAAAAAATTATTTTCAGTCGTATTTCTTAAGTACAATTGTTGATAACGCGCCTTGTGGTAAATATTATCGAAGTGATATAATGCTTATTATTAAAGCTGAGAATTTGTAGGAGATTTTTATTTTTAGTTGATCGCGAAACATAGTTTTCTAAGTACAGAGTTTGAATTATGTAACAACAATTTAATTTATGGAACTTATTTTTAATTTGTTGACGTTTTTAATTGTTGAGGTCAATTTTTGGACTTTTTAAGTCATATTGTCCTTTATAATTTATTTTCCGGTATTTTTAATCAAATTCCGTCAACTAACATCTTTACGCAATTATTTCTTTGTTTTATAACGGCTGTATATATACATCAAATTTATATTTACAAAAGCCGTATACGCGTTAGGTAAAAAAGATACGGATTCGACAAAATGAGGTAATATTGCTTATTGCTTAGATTAATTGTTTGTGGGCTTGCGATATATCGATATCAGTAATATCAGTATTATCAAAATAAATATAAAAACCATTTTAAGTGAATTTTACATTGCATTCTTTGGGATTTTAAATGCATATTTTATTGTATTTTTCGTGCATTTTTAAGGGTTTTCACTGCATTAAATTCAAGGCCCCTACCTATAATATTATAAAAATAAATTAAATCCAAATATTTAGATTACGTACAATACTATGTGCAGTGTATGTAACACGATACAGGCAATACTTATTCGTTTTCTATAGAATATTATTGCACGTCAGATTAACGTCACAGTCGAACATTTAGAAACACATCGAGGGGGACCAGTTTTCCAAACCGTTCGGGGAATTAGTATAGTATAATATTAAAACTAGTTCAACCCGATCAAGAGTTATTATCAGGCCGGATATTTTTAAATGCATTAGCGTGTTTTTATTAATTGGTTAAAAAAAATTTCTAGTTTATATCAAATTGTGGTCCATGACCCGACGAAATTTTATTTTGCTTTTTTAAAGCGTATTTTAAGGATTTCGTAGATTTTCAGGACGCGTTTTTAAATCGACGTTATTTGCAAATAACTAGGTGTTCGAGGTTTAAAAATTTCGTACATTTTGAAGACATTTTCAACCCAATTTTTAGTGTATATGATATTATATTTAAAGGTTTCAAGGCATAAAAATATTTGCCGTATGTATTATAATGTTATCAAATTTATACTTTAGTATATCAGGTATTGTAAGCGTCGAAACGTGTTTTAGATTCTGAGCGGAGCGAAAAAGCTTATTGTGGTTTTACAATGACTTTTATTTTATTTTATTGTTGTTTTTCTTTTTTTACCTGTGAATAACAGTAATCTTGCTCCGATTTATAAGTGTAGCATGGAAAAACGTAGGAAAACGGGAAAATGGGTACAATATTAAACAAATATTATTAAAGAAAATATATAATGCATACGTTATTACTCATTATTTTACCATATTATGATATAATATATACTAGTACATTGTTGACGAAACAACACTACCAATCGAACTCCGCTCAGAATCGTTTTTACCGTTAGCAACGGTTAATCGTTACTTACTGAAAACATTAAATTATCTATAACAGTGGCGGCACCCGTCCCCATTATCCTAGAACAGCTTTTTTTTTTTTCAATTATTTACAACCTAATGGATATTATTTGTCAATTACAAATTGTATAAATATTATTGTGTAAACGTAATAAAATTGCTACAGGTAGGTAATTGTAGAAAAAAGCAATAAATAACGTTATGGCTATGGTAGGTCAGGGAGAGAGGGTATATAAAAAAAAAAAAATGTTCGTCTTTTAAAAATTATAACTGGCCCCAATGGCTATATAAAGTGAAATACCTGTTTTGGTTTTAACAAAAATCGCGTAATATTTTCATACTGCCGGTCATAATATAGCATAATATCCATTAACATAATCAATAAAACGTAATATTGTTTTCTCGTATACGCCACGGTTTGTTTTCGCCGTGATCGAAACGTTTGAAAATCCACAAATAACAATTAGTAATTATTATTACTAGTTACCAAATTGTTTTTATACAAAATGTAAACGCATTCGAATTTAAATTTAACTCCCGGATAATAACACATTGTTCGGTTTGGAAGAAAATATTATTTTAACGATAGATTATAACGGGTCGAGATTTTCCGTTGAACCGCAGAGAAATTGAAAATATATTCCTCGTTATCATTACGTTTACACGCGCTGTATACAGAATTGCGGTTTTATACATATTAGTTATTATTGTATGTCCGTTCGTTAATTTGAAAGACAATTCGAAGAGCGTATCGGATATCGATTTTTTAATGAACCTGCCACCTCCCCCGTCCGACGTTCGACAGGGTGGGAATTAGGGTCATATGAGTCGTTTCGGGCCGAACATTTCGGACCGGTACCTATATCATAATGAAAATCGTATAAAGCCGTTTGTATGTCAATATATCAGTGCTCGATAATTACGAGAATAAACGAGTTAAACGGATAGTTCGCAGTAGGTGAACGAAACGTAGGGGGGTCCGAATATAGTTGGCTGTGATGCGACGCGCGCGGTACATCATCCTATGGGGTCCATCGGAAAAAGTAAAAGTAAACGTCGGGCTCGCGTACCGAAAACGCCAAGTCCGGACCGGCGAATCGCAAATCAAAAAAAAATCGGGTACACAATGCGCGACGTTTGACAGTTCGGGCACCGTGCGGACGATTGCGGATACGTCTGAACCGAAAACGATCTAATAATAAATAAATTCCATCGAGTCCGCGCGTTATTCAGGCCAAAAACATCACTTTTCTAGACGAAAAGATAGTAAAAAATACGCTGTGTCTAACAGCGCGATATTGTTATCTTAGGACGACTATGGTTTCTGGATACGACGCCCAATAGAAAATCGAGATCAATATATTATCAATACACGTCATAGTTGTATATTGAGAAAGCTCCCGGAGCCCCCATCCTACCCCGGTTGTTTTTAAATACTCCCCATGATTTATTTGAATGTATAGGGAAAAAAAAAATGTTTCCAAATCGTGATCATATTGTAGATGCATTTGCAAAGTAACGTAACCTGCAGTGTTGCTTCCTGAGAATTTCTCTGGACAGGGCTCACTGGATTATTTTCGTCGGTCATTTGTAACGAATAACAATGAATATTGTGCACCTAATAAATACATTTCGTTAACAGTTGTATTTGTCGGGGGAGTCGAATAAAATTTCGGGGGGAAGGGCGTTTTTTCAAGATTTAACACCGGGCGTGACAAGGATTTATTTTCTGACGAGGGAAATGGGCAGCATCTATAAATATCATTCAAAATTCTGAACGAGTTTTTGAGATGCTAAATAATTAAAAGCGTGAAGTGTACGTCGTACACGTATTCAAAATAACAAAGAAATGCCTGAAATTGTAATGCAAATTATACAGCTACACATCTAATTTCGGGGGCATGGGAAGGTTCATATCCCCGCCGGTTGTGACGGCATTGCATTTGCAAAAAAAAAAATAAAAATAATAATAACCATTTATAATATTATTTATGTCTTTCGTTTTATTATTGAACCTGTACAATATATTGGTTATTACTTATTACCATTGGCGTATCAACGGGAGGCTGGGGGAAGTTACGCTCCCGGAATTACAGAAAGTTTTAGACTGTTGTTTTAAATATAGGTAGTATAATATACAATAAAAAAAAAAAATCTACAATATGTAACTGATAGCCCTCTATAGTTTCGCGGCTAAAAATAGTGGTAAGCAGCAGATCGAAGTATAGGTAAATTTTCAAAAATTTTGTAAAAATGCCAAAAAAATGACCCCTCCACAAATGCGGCCAAATGTAAAAACGCGAAACATTATTCCAGATGCGTTCAGAAATATCGCGTAATTTAAATTGTACACAGCAATGTACACAATACGCATTTAAATAGTGTTGTTATTATAGAGCCGGACGAAGTTATCACCGAGAGTCGTTCGCGGTGATAAAGGTGATTTCTCAACTAAGGTGATAATATTACAGTCGTTTCAATTTCGACGTGTCGGACATGCACGATTACATACATAACTGCATAAATACAGAGTGATCAATCTGTCATAAGACACTCATTATCTCGGAATGTATGCAATTTTTTTAAAATTTTTTTTTGAAAATCTAAGAAACAAATAGTACTATAAAACGTTACTTTCGAAACGAATCTGTAGCATTGGCAAAACGCTGCGCGCCGAGCCGCCATTCCAACGATGTTCCACTACTCTCCCCCGACCGAAAACATAAAAGTGGAATTCATCGTCAACGGATTGCCGGAAATCGACAATTTCAACACGGACATTTATTTTAACTAGTACCTACTACGTCTATTTACGGAATTATTTTTGTAGGTCACAGTTTGAAATTCAAAAGTATTCGTTTAACCCCTCCAAAATAAGGACGACAAAAATAAATCCAAAAAAAAAGTGCATACTTTCCGAGATAATGAGTGCCTTATGATAAATCGATCGCCCTGTATAATATACGGTAGGTACTATAGCGGGATAGTTTTGAACTTCTTAAGGGGAGGGGGGGGTGCTAATCGCGTTATTAGGACTGTTCGCACGCGTAATATTTCGTCGAAACCGTTACGTTTCACGAACTTTGGGGCCGACACACACGACGAAACGGTTCCCCGGGGAGGAGGGGGTAATTGAGGATAAGTCAAATTGTTGATAATAATGACAAGAAAAAAAAAAATCCCCGTATCTTACCTGCTAGTGGCTGGTACGGTTTCCGGTTCGGTCGTCGGACCGCAGCATTGTAGCGTCCGTACACGTGGGCGGGGGCGAACGCCGGAGGAAAACGCCTGAGGTACGGGTCCGCGGGATAACCGGACGAATCGCGCGCGACAGGACTTGACGGGCCGGAGGATCGCGGCACAAAAACAGCTGATCGCCGCGCGCCGAGCACGTCGCCGGCCGGTGAGCGTTTCGTAAATAATAATAGCGGTGGGTAAAACGGCCGGCCGCCGCCGGGCGACTTTTCCGCGCTACCGGCGCGGAGCTCCGGCGCGCGCAAACCGGTTTCCCCGCGTGCGCGCGCGCTCGCGTACAGATGCTTCTGACGCCATCTGTACGAGCGGTACAACACACGCGCTCGCGCGCGCGCACACACACACATCATCGCGCGTTTTGTCGTACGTATATGTGCGGTGCACCACCGGGTAGGAGGGGGGGGGGGTTGGAGAGGAGGTTAGAGGAAATGTGGGTTTGTTTTTCTTTCGGATCCATCCGCGCGCGCCTTATAAGACAAAAAGGTGGACGAAAAAAAAAAAAAAAAATACAAATAATAATAATATGCGGCGATACCGATCTCGAACGAGTAAATCATATTATCATCGTTTGTGTACGCATACTGGCGATGTCGTCTCTGGCGGACGGCGTAACGGCCGGGCCACCGTACGTATACGTGTAATGGCACTCGCGTCGTAACGCCCGTGCGAAATAATACGTTGGCGGGTATTGCGGTGTGTTCGTACGCAACACGAAACCGGTACGCCAGCCGCGGACATCCCGTTTATCATTGTTTTATGATTATTATTGTTATTGTTATTGTTATCCGTATACGACCGTCGCCGATAAGGACTAGCGTGTTACTCTTACGGACGTCGAACCCGGTGGACGCAGTGGTCGTACCGTCAGATTTTCGGCAATCGGCCCAAAACGCGGACTGTAAAAAAGCTGACCCGGGATAACGGGGGTACGGGTGCAGCCACTGTTATAGGTGATTTAATGTTTACTTGTGAGCAACGGGCATTGGGTACGGGTCGAAATTGATAAAAATAAATAAATAAGTTAACAAGACGATAATGTTTACAAAGCCGTCCGTGGGACGCGATCCGCGCGTTTGTATTGATTCAGAACCCGCGCTGGACGTTCGTATAAGATATTTAAAATATGCATTTTTTTTATCTAATGTTTAATCAAGGCACATATTTTAAAATTTTACTGGTACTATATAGGTACCGCGGTTCATGATTAATTGAACGACAACACTGTTGATGATTACACATATTATTACGTGTGTGTGTGTGTGTGTATATATATATAAGTATGTAGATGCGTATTATATACTACAGATATACACGAAATGATGTCCATTTGTCATTGTGCCGCAGTATAGTTTTATTTATAAATTAATACGCGCGTGTCGCCTCACGGTGATTTCGACGACCGTATTATACCTATATCAGTACGTACTGCGTATACTACTGCACTGAATATTTATAGGTAAAAAACCGTTTATTTTGTGTTTTTATGGAACGCAATATGTGCGTGTGTATTCTTTTATGCCTTGCGATGTATTTTATAAAAAAAAATAAAATGAAAAAAAGACGTATAATATAATATATTAGAACAACTACCGTCGCAATATACTACCTATTTACTGCGTTGCTATCTCTACACTACAACTCGGGCAGTCGAGATATTATAAAACGTAGGTATATATAATGTTGTTGAATCTCTTACGTACACGAATGTAATATCGTTTTGTTTACATCTGCGTATAATATAATATATTATACAATATAGATATTATATCAAATCGTAATCGGATTCTTTTTTCTCTTCATTTTGTTCGTTCACGATAAATTAATTTACATATTGTTACGGCGTTGACATCGTCTAATCTATTATTATTACGATTTACATTATTCGTGAATCAAACGACATATACCGATACGCATACGTCAGCTACAGTTGATCTCTTCCAAATAAATAACAAAGCCGTATATAAAAAAAACTGAAAGCCTGTCTGTCCACCACGCGAATGTACAGCCGTATTACGGTCTTGATGAAACTTTGCACTCTCGACGTCCAACACAAAAGGAGTCCGTACGTTTTTTATCTCGAAATTCAACCACTAAATAATGGCTCGCATTTGATTTTTGATATTTTAATATGGAAAAAAGCTGTCCTAGGATAATCGGAACGGGTACAGACGCTGTTATAGATAATTTATGTATACCTGCAAGCAACGGTAAACCGTTACTAACGAACAAACGATTCTGAACGGAGTTCGGTCGAAAGTAATGCTTTGTCAACAATATATATATATGTATGTCATATTATGGTAAAATAATTAAGTAGGAGTTTTATATTTTTTTTAATAATATTTGATTAATTTTGTACCGATTTCCCACGTTTTTCTCGGTTTTCTCATGCTTTAATTCCTGGTTTTTCACATTTTCTGGGAAAACTCTTGAGAAAATCGAAAAATTACCACTCTAAAGTACCCCTTCCCCGTCAGATTTAGCTAGTATAAAATATTTTACAATAAAGAGTTTTAATTTTCAAACTTGATTTGATCCTGAATCCTATAATTACTTATTAGTATAATGTGTATACATATATATATATATATATTTTATTATATAAAATAATAACACGTGAGGTTTAATTCAAAAAAAAAAAAAAAAAAATGCATAGGTTTAGATGTTGCATACGCTGTTATTCACGATGAGATATTAACGGAGCGATTTATATTTTATAAATAATATAAATTCACTTTTATATTCAAAACTGTATTGGGTGTATTACAATAATATGGAGATTTCGCTTGTTAGTTTTCGTGACTAATTGACCCACTCGAGTAACCCGTATCTGGTATAAAATTATTTACGGGTAATAGGTGTGCCGTAACGTCGTATATACGAGGAAAATACGCGGTAAGATTTTTCGCTTTTTTTTTTTTTTTATTTCAAGCTACACGTCGTGATAAAAAATTCTACACATTGAAAAGAAAAATTAAAAAACTAAACAGCAATTGAAATGAAATATTAACACACCTGAACTGGTAATGTAGATATGCTAGTATGGGCCAATCGGCGCAAGATAATGGTCAGTGTTAACTAATACGTTTTTAAAATTGTTCAAAAAGATGATATTTTGCAACAAATAATTATAAAATTAATTGGAACATTTTGTTTTGTGTTTGAGCTTCACATTTACATGATGTACGCCTCGATTAATGTCTTAATAAATATGCCTTTGGGTACCCAATAAGACTTCAACGTAAATTTCAAAATATTTTTTCTGATTTTTCTTTTTTCCCCGCGAGAAGTCCGCAGCATAATTTCGGGGTTCATGGGGTCCTAGGCACGGACAACGGGTTTAGCGAAACGATTATCAGTTATAAATATACAGGTCGTATATAACATAATAGCTGATATAATTAATTATAGTTGTACGAAAATATTACGTAAATTTGGTTATAAATTATAAACGATTATCTGTACATTATTATTATTATTATTATACGCCGCGTTTTATTACGATTGAATTAGCCAAGCCCTGTACGTCAGCGCGTCGCTCAACTCCCGTCTCTACATACCGTTCGGCGGGCGCTTTGTTTTCGGATCCACCGGGATGATTAGGACCGAGACGGATGTGTGTTTATAAATCCTTTGCATACACTGTTTGAAAATATGTGTGTGACATGTGCGGTGCGTTTTTGGACGACAAAAAAAAAAAAAAAATATAATACGTGTACGTATATTATACACCTACTCGTCTCTACTGGATTTTTCACCGGCTGACTCAGTCACGGTTCGCGGTTGTAGGCACCGGCGTTCTCGTCTCCGGTCGGTTTAGTGGCGTGTTTTGACGACAGGAGTCGTAGCGATCCGTTCGAAATCCGTAGGTACGCGAACGACACTTATTACCAATTAATGTGGTATTATTGTGTAATACAATAAGGAGCGAAGCAGCTCGTTCATTGTTCACGAGTGCCTAACGCACGCCTGTTGAAACATACCATAATTTACACCCTGCCTAACATACGAATAACAAACAACGTAATTATTATTGTGTTTCAGGCTGAAAAAAAAAAAACTCGATTAATTGCCTCAAAACAAAATAATTCAGATCGCAGAGGCACCCGCACTGAAGTGCCGAAGTCTCTTCAATGAACTCTATTTCAAGTATAATACAGGAAGATTCAAACAACATACTTTGTGATTTTCGTATTTTATTGTCTATTTTGTATCGACGATTATTCCCCAGATAAAAACCGCGTTTAAAGAGTTAGAAAATATTGCCCGGAGAAAATGATTGCACGATGTGTTTACAGTTGGTAGCTTCTGTATGAAATATAGTGTTGTTGAGATTGTTTGCGGTAAACACAGTTTTGTAAGTTTTTTAGATTCTGAGTGGAGCGAGAAATGTATTGGTTTTACAATGTTTTTTTTTTTTTTAATATTATTATTATTTTTTCCTGTGGACAACTTTTCCGCCAAAAATTTTGCTCCAATTTACAACGATAGAAATTTTTCTAAGAGAAAATCTGACTGGGGAGGTACTATAGGGAGATCACTTTTTGATTTTTCCGTGAATTTTCTCAAATAAATGGGGAAAACGTAGGAAAAACGGAAAAATAGGCACAACATTAAACGAATATTGAATAAAATACATAAAGCATATGCAATTATTTTACCATAATATGACATATATATTGTTGAAAAAGCAACGCTATCAACTCAGAATCAACTCCGCTCAGAATCGTTTTTTCGTTAGCAATGGTTAATTGGTGCTTACAGACATACATTAAATTACCTATAACAGTGGCTGCACCTGTCCCCATTATCCAGCAATTTTAAAATTTTAAACGGCAGTAAACTCAGCCAATTTTGAACCTAGCAAAACAATTTTTATTTAAAAAGTTATTCACCGTTGTATCCTATATCCTCTTGTGGACGTCATCGTCTGGTCCGGCGAACGCGCGATTTATTTTCTATCACTTTGGGTTTGTCGAGAATGATGATAATACGGTGAACGTCGGAGATTCGCTATCGCGTTTGAACTGCAGTATAAAACAACTCCTGCACAACCAGTTACGATAATAATTTCACCCGCAAGAGCTGTTTGTAAGTTGGATCCGCAATGGAAGCTGCTATTTAATGGGCTACCCAAGACCGTGTCAACTGTTGAACATAATGATAATTATTATTACGATTAACGATTGGAATTTTAATACAAATTAAAAAAAAAATTGTGTGCGAATAAATTTGATAAAAGATATCGACAATAATGATTATATATAATATTAAGTACTATGGAAATAAATTGAATATGTCTTATACGCATATAAATTTGTTTAAGTGGTTTTCAAACGTATTGGATGTAGGAGAAATACATAATATTATTATATCGACTTGTTTATACTAATCGATGTTAAATTAACAATAAAAGTACGTACTTACAGCCAACATACCAGAATAAATAATTAAAAACATATGAAAATTGCAGAAAATAACCATTTTAAAGGGTATCTAATGGATAATTTAAAAAACTGGTGTTTAATACCTATAAATACTTTTACGTTTTCAAGAAGATTTGAAAGTTTGACGAGTATAGTATAAGTTTTCAGTAATAGCACGATTTGCTCAAAAACATGCCCTTGGACAAATTCGTTGAAAAACTGTTTAAAAAACGGTATTAATATACCGTATGAATAATTCCAAACTTAGTATCGAATGTCTACATAAAGACAAATTTCCCACTGATACTATACTTAGTATAATGTTTACAACGTTATTTATTTAGTACAAGCTGCTCCGCCTGACTTTGCCCGTGCAATAAAAAAGTTACTAAACAAATTAATAGATAAATTATAATTATATGCTGTTATACTACAGATACCCGCACAACACAGGGATTGCATTAAAAAAATTAATAATATTTTTTTTTTCATCCACGTTACCAAGGTAACCCATAAATCAACAAATCTAATTAGTTTCGTATACTAAAAATACCTAAAAACCGATTTTTAGAGAACGACATTCAAAAATGGATGGATTTTAATAGCTATAAACCTTCTCCAGAACAACTTCCCTTACAACTTCTCTAAATTCCACGGCGATTGGCGATTGGATGAATGGTATAGTAATGCATATAATACAAACATACATGCATTCGTTTTTACATGTATAGATTGTATGTATGTTATTTATTTTTTTTTTTTAAATAAAACAAAAACTACATTGAGTAATATTGTATAATTGTATTTTATTATTCATAAGTAAGATATTCCTATACAGTTTGTCGTAAACTGACGGAGTGATGAAATTTATATATGATGGGCATTATTGAATATTTACTGATAAAAAAAATCAATTGGAAAATAAATAAATTTCTGAGTTTTCTACGATGGTAAAGTATGTTTGCTGTCTTTTAACATGGCGTGATAAGAAAAAAAACATGCATATAAATTATAATATAATTATTCAATTTGGTGAAATATCACTTAAACAAAAAAACGTTTTCCCATTGGATTCACTGTTTCAATCTCCGTCACTTACATCACTATAGGTAACCGTGTTTGCCTGTAAATTTGAAAAAATGCATTTTCTTTTCACACTGAAATAGTTATATAGTTGTCAAGCAATAAAAAATACCTATAAACAATTATTTTGTACCAACCCAAAATACAGTTGACTAATTGTATTACTTTTACTGGTCAGATCGATGATTTTAATAGCTTCATACCCAGATTTAAAACTTCTCCCGTCAACTCGGATCATTTTGCAAAAAAACACGCGTAAATTGGTCTAGTAGTTTCGGAGATTACTCGTTAAAAAAAATTTCATTTCACATTTATATATAGATATATAGATGTACCCATGATGTTTTTTTTAAAAATCATGGTTGCAAATGGCGGTATATAATATAATTCGTATGTTATACCTAGTAATAAGTCCCCGTATTAGGTTAGGTCCCCGTATTTATTTTCCATAAAAGAACGAATAATATAAGGTCGTAAACATCTTTATTTTTCATTAGATAAATGAGAAAAGATACCGTGGACGACCAAAAATATGATTTATGAAGCGAGATTAGCCGACTACAGAAAATTAGCTGTTAATAAAAACAAGTGGAGAGAATTGAATGATGGAGAATATGAAAAAACTGCAAACCAGTAATAACCGTAATCTTAAGTTTGAATACTAGAAAAAAATCAATTTGTCTAGTACTTATAAGTGTCCTAAGTAATAGTTACATTTTTCTCGAAACACTACCGGGGAATTTGTGAAGAATTATTGGATACGTTTAGATGCAAAAGGCTTAACAATAAAACTAAAGCTGGGCAATAATTAGTTCAAAACAAGTCAACTCAAATTAACATTTAATTAACTTAACTAGTTTAAAACAAAACTTAACTATTTTTTTTAGTTTAACGTTATAGTGTCACAACATTTATTATATAAAAATGTTAGTTATTTATGAATTTAAAAAATAACTACTGTGCACTTATAATTTTTCATTTATATGACATATGCAGGGACATAGAATACTCACACAAATCGTGTATAGCAAATGTCTACAAAAGTCTACGTATTAGAGTACATAATTTTAAAAAAGCAACTTTAAACTCAATTAAGTTATCAATTTCTGTATGATAACCGTAGGCGTGCGCAGACTTCAACTTCCGGTCGAGCCTGGATACAATCAGTGCCCCAATACTTAGACAAAACACATTACCCAAAATTTAAAAAAAAAAAAAAGCGTGGTTTAACAAACAAAAATTCTATATAGATATTAAATTGATACATAAAGCGTATATAATGTATAAATGTGTAATTACGTATTAACTACGATTTAAATACAATTATAAATTAATTCTTCTATTTCCCATCATTTTAAATTCGTCAATCACCGTGTCAATGTTAACACTAGATGTTAGTTCTGATTCAGTAAACATCAATAACAAACTATTAAGTCGGTCTTGCTGCGTAGTACTCCTTAATTTATTTTGTTTACTGTTGTTAGTTTTGAAAATACCCGTTCGCAGGAACGACTGGTCGTAACCGGTAATACACTGAATAATTTCGGTACGGTGAAAAATCCATTAAATGATTTTACGTGATTATCTGTTCTAATACAGAATCGAGCCACGCATGAATAGACTCATTATCGGTATCAATATCTGGTTTACCATCGGCAGCTGGTAAATATTTTAATGGTTTCATCTCAGATTCCGATATCTCTACCGGGACATTTGCAAATTGTGATAATATTGATACCGTTACAGGCGTAATAGGGTCCAGACGAATCGTTATGAACGCACGGGTTTTTTTTCCGCGGAGGCGTCCGCGTATGCGTCCACGAGCCTGCTGGCGCAGGTCCGCATTCCGCGTATCTTAAAAAGATTTAGGTACCTCGTATTGCGTATATTACAATATAATAACCGACTGCTATAGTCGTAGCACCCACATAATATTTCGTACGGAATATTTTTGTCAATAAATTTGATGTAACGATCGGCGCACGCGAATATTTTCGATTATGTTTCACAATCGCGAAAAATAAAATTTTAACGATTTCCACGAACCTATTAAAATATACACAGACATTTCACTAGGGTTAGTTTAAATTTTACTGTGCCCCCGAAAAAGTTCCGGTCGAGCCGGTGCTCGCCCGGCTCGCCTCGCGCGCACGCCTATGATGACGGCTTATCTTAAATCAGTTAAGTGACTTGCCCAGTTTTGAATAAAATCAATTCGAGTCGATTACATTAAATTAAACCGATCGCGTAGCATTGAAATATGTTTACGAAAATTTACAAAGTCATACAAATGTTTACAAAGTCAATCTGAAGTTAAACATAATGAGCGTAGGTACTTACGCACATAATAGTAGCGTGAAAAAAAAAAGTTCAAGTCAATAGCAATACAGTTAACACTTGAAAGTATGTATATTTATTATATCGTTATCGGTTTTGACTAACCTATCCTAATACAATTATCGGACTACGTCGGTACAAGTGGAAACAGCGGGAGGCGGCGCGCGAGTCATTAACGTGTACGCCGTCGCTATCCGTCAGCCGTCAATGGAAATTCGAATATTTTTTAAACGTTCCTATTATTGTTTTTTTTTTTTTCTGTTTTATGATTTATATTCGAACAATATTTCGTCTTATATTATATTATATTACGTTACACGGAGTAAACCAAACGGATTTTGGCGCGAGAATATAATAATTGATTCGGTAATGATTACGCGCCGTTTTCGCCACTTGTTCGCCGCTAAACTACATGTTAATCCTGACGAAAAATATTACACGGTTTTCACGAGAATTGATGTACAAGTCCATTTTGGATATTTTCGGTCGATACGTTAATATTCTGCGTGAAAATTCATACCGCGCGTTAAATGGTAGGTATACCTACACTGTAATTTACTGATGTAAGTTTGTTATAAAAATATTACGCGGAACGCGCGTCGAAAATAAGGCATATTTGGATTTTCGTTTTTTTTTTCATGATAAGAGGCGTATTATTTCATCCTTATTATTATTATATAAGATATCGAGTCAAAATGAGAAAGGGAATAAGAGCCAAACAATAAAGGTTTTTCTGTCTTTTGTGTAAAGTATTTGTTTTCGATTTAAGTCCCCCTATTCCCTTTAAAACTGTCCAGTTTTTAAGCGGACGCAATGATAATCTAAACCATTCAGTCAATATCGCAGTAGAATTGAAAATTAGTTAAAACGAATGGTTAAAAACAAAAAAAGAAGAATTATAATTCAAAAACATTGCAGGTGCATTAAATTGCGGTTTATAATAATGTCTGCATCACCTCTCCGAAGTACAATTTATTGCTATTATATTATTACGGCAGTGGTACGATGTTAGACAGTACGTAGGTACAATGGTTTACTGTTATTTTAGTGCAATCTTAAATTTTTTCCTCTCGCTCGAGTTAGTTGTTTTTTTTTTTTTTTTTTAATTTACAATTAAAGAGAAAAAAATTGTCCGTTTCTATTCACTAATAGCACACTAATAAATCACTTTGGCCATCGCATAGACAAATATTATAAGCTCGAAACACGTGTATTAATGGCGTAACGAAAATAATAAATTTCACACGCGGACAAACGCGAAATAATAGAACGATATTGTTGTTAGTACATAATATTATGAACAATGTGTTGCAAGTATAATCAGATCCTGAACGGTCTGTTTATTCGAAATCTCTAGGAAAGCAACATTTTTATTACAGTATACTGGGGGCGTTTCCAGATTTTGATAAGGGGGGGGGCGAAATAATTAAATTAAAAATATTAATGATTGATAAGGAAAAAAGAAGAACATACTTCGCACGATGGGTGGCCAATGTTTTAGATGCAAAGTTGGAATGGTAGGATATAGAGGGAAATTGTATGTATATCTGTAGACAAAGATTAATCATTGCTGACGAAAAACGATTCTGAGTGGAGCTCAGTTAATGGTATTGCTTTTTCAACAATATATATGTCATATTATAGTGAAATAAATATTATATTGAAACAATTTGTATGCAATTACAGTAAATCCGTATTTAATATTATCGTCACTATAGAATCTTTTTTTTTGATTTTGACATTTTTAGTTATGATATTATATCAAATCGCCACCAGTAATAATATTAAAATCGAAATTAAAAACTGAAACAAGTACGGCACGAAAGCTACGACACAACTAGGTACCAACTAAGTAATTAGGTAACAATACAAAATTATAGCAAATATATCATATGTTGTACAAGATTATTGGTGTAATCGTAATATTTATTTACGGGTCACCAAAACATGTTCTTATCGCGTCGGGCTGCGGTTTTTCGTCAAAACAGTGATTTTATTAACACCCAGAAGACTAAAGAGCATAAAAATATGATTTTTACAATTTTTTATAATCGTAATAATCGCTCGGTGTATATCTACTGATCGACCGCGGCGGCGACCAACCGGCAAGGCACAGCGTAGAAAACGGTAACGTTTTCATTTTTCGTGTTTTTTTTTCAACATTTTCACGCTCCCCACCTTAAAATTTTGTCACATCTCCCTAGGGGGGCGCGCCCCCCAAGTTGAGAACCACTGATCTAGACAATATTTCCTTTCAGTAATGGTACCACACGTACATATCGGAGCAAAATTTATTGTAGATATTTTTGTCACAGTTTAAAAAAAAAAAAAAATTAGTAATAAATAAACATCTTTGCAAAACCCAATATATTTTTCGCTACATTTAAAATCTAAAAAATTATATCAAATAATATATTGATTTTGGACGCCCCTGCTGTATACCACACTGGTATAAATGGCCAAATGCCAATGTTAGTCCACTTCTCTAGAAGGGGGGGGGGGCAATCTCCCACATCTCCCCTTCCGCATATGGACGCCCTTGCAATGTACCACATTGGTATTAGCAAACCGAAATTGTTCACTGTACCTACGATGTATATTTCTGTATGGTTTGATTTTGTATATTCGTTAATTTATCAAATGTAAAAACGATTTCGAAATATTTTACACTTATTATGGAACACTGCACGGATGTCGTATAAACTCGTGAATAGTTTATCATATAATATTAAGAATAATAAATAAATGGTAGTCAGTAGATGTTATTATATAGATAAAAGAACGTAATTTTTTTTTTATTTTATAAAAAACGGTGCGTTAAAAATAATAATAGGCTCGAGTTTATGGTATTTTTCATTGTATATATGTATTTTTTTTTTTTTTAAATGGTCATTAGTTTATGTTGATCGGTCCCTAAGTATATACCTATATATATATACTGCATGTGTGTAATATAATATGCATACCGAATCGTAAAAAAAATACGAACTCGTCGGTTCAGAAGACGAAAAAAAAGTAGACAATCGTAATAAAACACAGGGGTTGAAGTACTCGACCTGCACATCACGTAGGTAATACCTATCGTATACGCTATTTACCATCTTTAATCACGGTGTATTTCACAACTAATGACGATCGTTAAATCATATATTACGGTGATGTTATATAGAATATCATCAGTTATGTCGAGTAGTTAAATAATAATGGAAAGGAAAAGCACTTTTAAAATAACGTTAACGTTATAATAATAATATGTAGACAGGGAAATCGGACGAAAACACTTCTTATTCTTCCTCTTCGCCATAATCTCCCCCCCCCCACCTTCCTCGGCAAGTGTGGGATCAACTATATACGCTCGTTCTCGCCTTCCACATCTCCCCCAATTCATCGCCATTTCACCGTATACTCCGCATGCTCTCACATTTCCTCAAATAACCTCAAAACAGTCTTTCACTTTGGCCTTAACGCTTAACTCACCGATCACCAGCTGAACGGATCACCTTACAAAATATAAAATAGAGAAATCATAGTAAATAGTAATAATAATAGTAATTATTATTACAAAAAAAAAAAAAATTTAATTTAAAAATATCGAACAGAATAAAAGTAATTGTATTTGTCGAATCTTCGTGGGATACCTTATATAATATAAATGTGTGTTATACATATTTAGTGATTTGTTCACGAGCGAGTCACTAAATCGATCGAAAATTGGGTGGCCATAACACGAAAATTATCAGATTTATTTCGTCATTACAATGATTATTGTAACGTTAACGGTGAATGACGATAGACAAAGTGATGTTTTCCAAAACCGATTTAAACGTATGTAGAATTTCGTCCTACTTGATAATACAAATCGAGAATAATACGATAACGTAACCGTCATCATCGTCATCGTACACGTATAATAATTATTGACCTCGCGTCCCACGCCAGTCGAAAATACAAATATAGGTGATTTACGTATATTAAATTACGTATATTCGTAACTGAAATTTGTTTGTAAAGGGAAAATAAAAAAAAAAATTTTAAATCGAAATTATTGACGACGAAATTTGCCGTGAACCACATTATAATAAGACGGGCGTGGGGCGTTAAATAACATCGTATCGGTAAGATTGTCACGTAAAATAATATTGTGCGTTGCGTTGTGCGCGCGCAAATCGATCGGCCGCCAGTGACCAGTGACCACAAACCTACACAGCAGTGTGGTAGGCGACCGCTTACCGGGTCTAGGTTAACTGGCCGCACACGCCCACAGATCGCGCGAAAAATACGCGCGAAGATTGTACGGGTTATTACGAAGCTGTGGCGCCGTTTCGAAATCTACCGCCCCTGCGACCGTTATAACAAGTCGGTTAATTGGTTCGTTTCTCGTATTGTTATACATTTACGAAACGTTTAATGATCAATTATGACTAGTGTGCTGATTTAAATGCTCTGAAAGACAAGAAAATGCAATTTAATGAATTTAAATAAAAAAAAATATAGCTGTCCTAGGATTATGGGGACAGATGCAACCACTGTTGTAGGCGAGAAATTAGGCAAGTATATAGGATACGGATGGGAATTGAATGTACCTATATCTATGAGCAATGATTGACTATTGCGAACGAAATAACGATTCTGAGTGGAATTCGTTTGATAGTGTAGATTTATCAACAATAAATATGTCATATTTTGGTCAGATAGTTACATACGAGGGTTGTCCGAAAAGTAATGCACAATTTGCTCTGAATAAATAAGTTTTTATTTTAAACTAAATACAATATTATAGACCTTCGATATAATCTCCCTGCTTGTCTATACACGATTGCCATCGTTCCGGGAGCGCTTGAATGCCGCATAGGACGCCATCTTTGTTGAGTTCACGGATCCTTCGGCTCACTTCTTCATTTAGTATATCTAAGTTGGGAAAACGGATCCCTCTAAGTGGTTTCTTCAGTTTAGGAAATAAATCAAAGTCCGGAGGACNCCGCGCATTATCGTGCAATATGGATACACCATTTTGTAACATTCCTGGTCGCTTTTTACGGATTTCTGGTCACAATTTTTAAATACCTGTTTCATTCTCTATCTCTCTCACCGTTATTCTTCGGTCTTCATCGAGTAGAGTTGCGAGAATAGCCGCGTTAGTGTTGTCTTGAGTAACCGTAGAGGGTCGGCCAGAGCGAGGGTTGTTATCAATACTTATACGACCATCACGGAATCGCTGATGCCATCTTTGCACCGTACTACGATCCACAGTATGCACAATGTACTATTTGCACAAGAGTGCAAATAGTACAATATAACTACACTACAACTCGATAAAAAACGTATCGTTTTCTTTAATGCAGCCGGCATCGGATTTATTTGGAAGGTACAATCAGTAATTCTATAATACATTTTAAAAATAGAAATATGATTTTTTTTTTCTTTTAGAAGGAAATCAAAATCAACTTTATCAAATTTTCTAATAACACTATGAAGTTTGCAAAAAAAGGAAAAAATAAATACCTTAAAAACCTAGAAACGCACTTAAAATGTCAAAGTGTACTCTAAAAATAAAAAAGTTCTAAAAATGCAAAATAAAAGTTTCATATTTTAATTCTTTGGTGTATTATACGAATTTGTGCTTGAAAAGCATTGTTTTAGGACATTCAGAAAAAAATAAAATAAAAGTTTTTTAACTGATAAAAAAAAAAAGGTAAAAAATAACACTATTCCTACGTTGGAATTAAAAAGTAAAATTTCTCCGTGTCACCGACAAATTCTATTAGATTGCATAATTCAACTAAAATTTTAACATGTCGCGTGTTGCCGTTCAAACGGCGTGAATAAATACATTATTATTATAATTTTATCATCCGTCCAATCTTATCGTGTTTACAGAAAGGCAAAGTATTTGGAAAAAAAAAACGATTTGATATATTCTAATATTGATCTTGCATAATGAAATCGTTTTAAAAATACCAGCTATTAAAGTACACCTAATACGGAATCTCTTAGTTTTTACGATCGATTTTTCAACGTTTTTATTGACAAACTTCTTTTACACCCGTACAGATAAAACGCGTTGATAAAATATATTTTAATAGTATAAAATGTTCACTAAAATTTGTGTTTACCGGTAAATTCGGAATGAGTATTTGGTTGTACTTGAAAAAACATTATAGTATACATAATAATATAATATGGGTAGGTGTATTATTATGAATTTGTGAATAAATTAAAAAAATCACGAACACAATAAGTTATAATTTTTATCTCGCTATATTGAAATAGAGTACTACACAATTTGTATACGCGCTATGATTATTATAAAACTCGACAGCATTAAACGAAACAAATTGTATAAAAAAAAAAAAAAATCGTTTAAAATTAAGGATGTTAAATAAACGACCTTCACGCATAAACCTTACATAAGTAATAATACGATTAATACATTACGTACGCGAGAAAAGTCGAAATCGAGATCGTCGTAATTGTTCAATAGCGCGTAACCTAATGAAAAATGCAAAATTGATCTTTCGCCGATAAGTATAGCATCGTTATTGCTAAGTATTTTCCGTTTCGTAGAGATTGTCCTGCAGTGTGTGTATACGTATAATACGGGCGTGTGCGGATCCAGAAACGCCGTGTAGGAGAGGTGGGGGGGGGTGTTAGTTGGTTACGGGGTTTCGGTACCCCATACGATTGGCTGACCGAGGCTATGAAAAACGTAAGGCGTGAGTCCGGGTACCACTCTTTACATGATTATCTAAAATTGCGAGTGACATTTTAAAAACCTGGCGCCTATGTGTACTGTGTTTTATTTTACACACGCGTTTCTGATTTTACGCGAACACGAGTGCGCAAAGTCGTACTCAATATTATTAACGCGGCGTGCTATTGACAAAACCCATTTATTGACCACAACTATTCCTACACATATTAATTGAAAGTAACTACTATAATTCCGCAACAATGGACGCTACCATCATTGTAAGTCCGGTTATCTAATCTCGGTTCGAAATCGTAATAGCGCCACCCTGCAGAGCGCACGTACGCAGTAGCGAATAATACGTTTTTACACCGTACGTGCGTTACGTACGCGTATAATGTAAATGAAACAATGTTATATTATTATACTGTCGATCGGATCTATGGTGCTTAAACAAATGCATGCCCGTCACAAAGACACGGAAATTCGACACGAGGGTACTCGTAATAATTAAACGAAATATGTTCTTACGACAATATACAAAAAAAGAAGCTGATACTGGAGACGGGAGTGCCACTGTTGTAGGTGGAAAGTTGGGAAGGCATAGGATACATAAAAAAACGGTAATGTAACTTACATATGTAAACAACGAAAAATCATTGTTCGCGGAACGATGTTCGGTTATACACGTTTCGCGAGGCCGTGTATTTACGATTTTCGTCAAAAAATTTGATATTAAAATTCTTATAAAAAATAGAAACTACATTAAACTCGACTTTTTGTATAAAAACACTATTTTCGTAAATTATCCCGTTTTTCCTACGTTTTTTCCCGGTTTTTCAGAATAATTAAAATAACTTTGGGAAAAATTAAAAAACGATTTTCTTACTTACCAACTAGATTAAAAATGCAACAAAAATTTTTCTTGTTGTTTTTCCATTGGAACAACATATCCGGTAGAAAATATAGGTGGAACAAATTAAAATGATAACGGCAAATCCGCGGTGAGCCATACATATTCGCTTACACAGGCAAATTTTTACCTAAAGTTTTGTTTTTGGATTTGCCAATTATTTTAAAAACTCCTTGAAAAATCTAAAAATGATCTCTTCCATGCACCAACTAGATGAAATTACCATTTGAAAAAGTTGCTACACTTGATAATATATCAGAGTATGTTTTTTGTTTGAAAAGTTGCTCACAAACACAAAAAAAAAAATTTAAAAAAAAAAAAAAACGCATCATAGTAAAATCAATAAATCAATAAAAGGATTTTTCATTTCGAATCTAAAAAAGAAAATTTCTAGTCTGGATTTTTTTTTTTTTTTTACAATCCTCTTAAGTTTCAACTAACAATCAAATTTGTATAAGCCACGGAAATTTGAGCACTACTATACTACTATTATTACTGTACATTCGTACATTGTCCATTTGTATAATGAGAATAAAATTCTTTTGACTCCACAAAAATGATCGTAAATTAGGTAATATTTTATGTTACTCTGGAAACGCCGCCGGATACCAATCGAGTTCAAAGAGATCACGTATCTAATCTATAAAATATAGACTGTACATTATTATTATAGCGTAAAGGTAAAAAATAAATATAAAATATTTTCGTAACCATATTATTGTGCTACACAGCGAAATAGGTACCACGCTATAGTGACTATTGTGTAGACGGACTGGTGTACGTGTACATACGATTGAACGCGCGTTCTTCGTTTTAAATCAAATTTAGATAGTATTTGAATTTCGCAATGACTTACTGCCTATTGTTGGTTGTCTAATTGAATCCACGGTGGTGGCGCCAAAAATCCGAAATCCGTAACCGCTTAAATCTTTGGAAAAATTTAGTTAGTATATTCATCCGGTATTCACCCACTACGCGTTTGCTCACTTATAATCGGGTATTTCATTTACTAATTCGTTTACACGTTAATACCACAGACCGGAAATTCCGCATTTTTTAACGCGCCATGTGAAAAAAACTAAAAACGTTTTGACCAACAGGAAAAGTGTTTTCTGCTAAGGAATATTCATATTAGTAAAACTACAATAAGCTCGTATGCCTTTTTTCGCTACGCTTCGGAAAAACCCTCACTTTGACGATATAATACATACACATTCGGATGGGTTTCGAACTTTTATGAATGTTACTCAAGATTTATAGGGGGACTTTTTTTAATATAAAATTTTAACGGTATTGCTACTCGAGGTGTGGACTCCGAGTATCGATATTGTAATAGTTTAATTAAATTTTGCTTTGATTATATTTAAATGTCATACATTCGTATTCATCTATATTATGTACGTAATGGAATTATATTTCGTGTTGTCGCGTTATCGGACGAAAATCAGGATTACGTTTTTAGATATCTTTTTTTTTCGTATAGGCCTTTCGTATTTTTCTCGTTTTTACGATTTGTTTAATTATTGAAATATTTATTTTATTTTTTTTCAATTTTTAAAATATTTGAGCCGCCCAACCGGTATTAGTCGCGACCCACGGATTGAGAAACGGCGGTATAGGGTCCGTCACAATTACATGAACTCGGCCTGAGATTGTAGTCGCGAGGTTACGGCACAGTGGCGCTCGGCCGCGATTGTCAGGCCCCGTCGAACTGCACGGTAGTAGCGGTGGCGTTGGACGATGACATGATAATATTATTATTATGCGGTCCGGGAGGAAGACCTTTCGCCGATGTCTCCGAATGATCTATTTAATAAGTATGGGCCAAAATGTAAGTACCTACACGCAATAGGCCCCCACTGAACGCGTATAATCGTATATAAAAAGCAAACGCTTACAGCAAATTCTGTACAGTGCGTAACGCAATTTTGGGCTCACCACTGCCAATCGTGGTCGTCGGTCAACGTGTCTAAATCATAACCCATATTATTGTTTCGGTGTGTGTATACCTTAACAACTATACATTTTTTTCGTGCGGATTTATTTTTTTAACCGTGTATGTCTCACCGTCGCGGCCACTGCTAAAACACAAATATGGTAAGCACAATGTTAAACAATTTTAAATAATATAGGTAGTATAACTTTAATGTAATCTAATTCTTTTAGACATTTTTTTTCCGCGATGAAATAAATAGTTACTTTTTATTTTAAATTAATAACGTCAACGTCGAGTCTATTGGATTTTCCTTAAACAACATAAATGAAAACCGCGATTGTTTTCGGGGTTAATTTTAAGTTTTAACTTATTAATAAAAATATAACAATAAAATAATATAATACGTAGAAAAAACAAACGGATATACTTCGCATGATGGGTGGGGTAATGTTGTAGGTGAGGAATTAGGAAGGTAGAGGTGAAATTTAATGTTTATCTGTACGCAAAGATTAACCATTTCTAATGAAAAACGATTCTCAACAGAGTTCGGTTATACGTGTTTTGAAAGGCCGTAATATTTACGATTTGAAAATAATAAATTTCGTAAATTTTCCCGTTTTTCCTATGTTTTTCCTCAATTTTTCATATTTATTATAAAAAACCCAGAGAAAATCAAAAAATAATCTCAGTCAAATTTTTTTTCGGAAAAGTATTACACTTGAAAATCGGAGCAAAATGTATGGTCAAAAAGTTGTTCACCGAGAAAAAAATAAATAAAAATCATTTTAAAAAATTTACATTCTTCAATCCGCTCAGAATCTAAAATTCAGGCTGACTTGAAATATAATAATTTTTGATTTTCGAATTTAAAAATCAGCAATAGTATTACAACAAAGGTGAAGAAATAAAACGAGGCTTAACATAGAGAATACATAAAAAATATTCAAAATATTAGTAAAGAGAGATTAAATTAATTTTAATAGAATAGGCAATTACTGTAGAAGGAAATATACATGAAAAACGAGGAAATGAGATGGGCGTTTTTTTGTTTTAATTTTTGAATGATTTTGAACATAACCTAACGAAAATCACTGTACAAAAGTTAGGTAATCATACAGAAAATCTTTGGTAATTTTATAGGAAACCTTGGTAATCGTTAAGAGAATCGTAGTATTCTAGAATCTAGTGTGCATAATATTCAATAGTGATTTACCTACTGAACGTACTAGTAGATTTTAAGACGTTTATTTGTCATCTAAAACATTTGAGCCATTTTTAATTTATTCATGGCAGGGTGGTTAGTACTGACGATTCGGTCGAAAAGCTATTTAACGAATTCGGGTAGTGTTTTTTTATAATCTCCTAGGATACATTCGGTAAGATACCTGATTTTACTTTATTTTGCTAAAATCTCATGGGTGCCCAAGCTAATAATATTCACATACAAAAATAATTAAATAAATAAATAAATGAATACGTGGTCTGGAGTATTATGATACAGGTAAAGTCTCAAAGTCAAAAAGTAAAACGCGACTGAATATGAAAAAATAAATGAAGAAATACAAAGAGAAAAAATTATACAAATTGGTCGTTTTACACAGAAATAATTTATTTTAATAGAAGAGATTATTTAAAATGAGTTATTATTAGACATAGATTTGTTAAGAAATATAAATTTCTCGGTTATTGTTTATTATCTATAATGTATTGATATAAGATATTATTTTTAAAATCGCGTCTTACTTTTTAACTTTACGATTTTACCTGATGATGAATTTTTAATTCAAAACCGGTCGTACAATATATATATCATAATACTTCAGGCGACGCATTTATTTATTTACGAGTATTAACCATTTAATAATTTTATTTTACTTTATCATTTTATTATTTTTAATAATATTTATTGAGTAAATATTTTCAACTTTAATTTCAAAAATTGTCTCTCTTATTTATGTGTCCAAAAACAAGCATAATGTACTAGGTTACAAAATTTACAAAATTTTGTACGGAACAAGCTGTCTCGCCCGGTTTTACCCGTATAATAAAAAATTTTCTAAACAAAGTTTATAGATATCATCGCATATCATTGCATGCTATGACCATAGATACCCGTATAGCACAGAGATTGCGCTACAAATATTAATAACAACAGTTTTTATTCATCCGAGTTATCGAGGTAATCCATAAATCAACAAATATAATTAGATTTGTATATTAAAACCGAATTTTAGGGAATGGTATTCAATAAGGGGCGAATTTCAATACCTATAAACCTTCTCCGGACAACGTGGAACAATTTTCTAAAGTTTTATGGAGACCCGGTGAACGGCGTAATAATGAATAAAAGACATATAGACATACATTCATTTTTATATACTAATATAGAAGATTATAGTCTATTGTTTAAAATACGTTTAAAAACCGAGAAAATTGCATGCTCGCAGAGTTAAGTTTCCTAACTTGTTTTTATTTACTAAAACATATCGGTTACTAAGAAAAAAATATAATATTATTGAATTATCAAAACAAATTAATAATAGTTAAATTTATTCACATGCACGTACAACAATTGCAAACATTTTTGAAATTGTTTAGATACATATATTGGATTCTATGCTGTGTAGTATTCGATTTGTTTTTACTTTTAAACATAGTGTGTTAAATAAATCGACAAAATTTTAAAAAAATACCAAAGGGGTTAACCGTCAAAAATTTCGATAAATTACAACATAAAAGTCCGCATCTTTTAAGGTACTCGTGAAATGTAAAATTCGGAGACTTTATTTTTCAATCAAAATAGTCTCTAGAAAAAAAAAACATGTATATCTTAGTAAAACTTATAGCTTCATAGATCTAAAAATTCAACTGACAATATACTCATATAGAAACGGAAGTAAACAACACATGGATAACAACTCGTAGCATAAAGGTGGGTTCCCGCTACTAGTGGAACCGATAGGTATAACGCCGTTAGGAGAATAAGACGGGGATATGACGTGGTCAGGAACGATAGAAGTTTTTTAGAAGACGGGGCAATTAAATGGAAAATATTGGCGAAGGATAGAGACGACTGGAGGATTGATTGGGAACTGTGATGACCCTCTGGGCAGAACGGACCTATAAAATTTAATTAATTTTATTGTTCGATTAAATAAATGTAGTATTTTAATTAGTTAAATATCTACTATTATTATTGTTATTATTTTGAAAGTGTTTTAATTCACCGATTAATAAATCGTTTGATTATAATATCGCAATTGATATTGTAACGCGTTATAATATAAATAATATATTATAGAAAACCGAACTAAAAAATTATTGATGATGATTCTGACACAACAATATATTATACTATTGCAGACTCTATTTTCAATACCTATTTGTTTAGTGGTTCGTATTATTATTTATTATACGACACACGTAACATTCGTTCTTTTACAAACCGTCGCGACTGTGATATTTCATCACTATACTTATATTATACAGACACTAGTATATGTGCGTTTCAAAGTATGATTGATTCAATACAGCCGAACAATAAATACACAGTAAAAGTACCTACTACAATATGATATTTATTATGAGATTTCCAATGAATGTATACGGACAGTAGTGATTTGGTATTTTGGTCGACTTACGGAAATCGATTGGTGTAATTATATTTAACTTAGATAGACGGCCATAATGACCAGAAGTCGAATTACCGTTTGATAACAGCTGGTGTATAGAAATGAAACACGCGTTTCAAAATAATATGCAATGCAACCGGAAAACTAAACGAATTAATAAAAGTAATAAGAGTAAAAATTGTATTACTAAAAAAAAAAAAAAAACGGGTAAAACTTTATTGTAAATAACTGTGAATTCATTCGTCAGTAATTTTTTTTTAATTTTCGTTTCAAACCGGATCAAACCAATTGTCGTATTTTTCATTTTTAAATTCCGAGCGCAGCCTTTTTTTTTTTTTGTGTCCGCGAACATCTTTTCTACCAGAAATCTTACTCCGATTTTCAAGTGTAACATATGTTCTGAAACCAAAGTTGGTGCATTGGAGAGGTCGCGATCACGGTCGCCATCTAGGGAGATATTTTTTTTTTGTTTAGCACACGCTCCCGGCATATCCATCGAAACACTGAATTTCATAATTTATTTACTTAACATTACAAGTATCATTATTTACATAATAAGTATATTGTGATGTTCTCCAACGTAATGCAAGTGCACAGCCTACTTTTCTTATAATAATGCATATAGAACGTAGTGTCAACTCGTATTTAATTTTCCGTTAAGATATATAATCGTCCGTATTGTCATCTGTATATTGTTTCTTTGGCCGAATATAATCCAAGCGGAATATATTGCTCGGCAACGTTTTAAAATGGTACTTCGATGACAAACTATAAAAGAAAACTGAAAAAAATGTTCGAAAAACCAAGTCGGCCGAAAATTTAGGGCGACATTATAAACGAAATCTCAGGCAAATTAATCTTAGGTCAATTACTCGTATAACAATTATTGATCGAAGGCAAGCTAATAAACAAAAAAATTCAATCAAGATTAAATGTGGTTTATGATGTATGACATTATTTTATGACGATTAAAAGTATGGAAACGTTAATTTGTATACGTTTTGTTCAGTGGGTAAATCGCTAACGGAAATCAATGTACACGTGGTTGGTAATCTTACGGAAAATCTTTGGTGATAGTTGGTAAAACCACGGTTTTTTATTTTGAATATGGTGTACACGCTATTCACAAGTGTATTGCCCTCGGCATTTATTTATCTTAAATAGATACATTTTATTATATTTGCACAAAACGCGTTGAACATAATTGTCTAATATGTCTGACAGAAAAACTAAAACACTGTCCGGGGATGTGTGAATATAGATAAGTAAAACGGAAAATAAGAAAACCCTAAAACAAATCGAAAGAGACATTAATAAATACGAGATTCGTAGTACTAATACTAATGAAGGTAAATAATTCATATATTATGTATTTTCGTTAGGGTTGAGACGTTAAAACATTTCGTCATAAAAAACCACTTGTTTAGATCATGTTTTAAAAAAAAAAAAATTAATGTTTATATAAAATGTATTTCGTTAAGTTGAAACTTTCTAATGTTTTCAATACTATAGGTATTGTATTTATAAAAAAAAAAAATCCCAAAAAACTTTTGATATAGGTAACACATAGAATTTTTCTTTTTTTTTTGACCGAGCTTTTAAATTATCATCCAATACTAATTCGTAATTTATGAAATTTGTGTTTTGTTGTAAACTTAATAAGAAACATGCGGTCGAATAGGTTAGAGCGGTCGTTAATAATATATAGGTACGCCTACGTAATGTCTCGCGGACACATTTGAATAATATTTATTCGCATATCTAACGTTGTTTTTGTAAACGTATTTTCTTATTTATAATAATATAATTCAAAATAACTATTTAAAATAGCATTATTGAAAAACTGACATTCTTTGAAAATTAATTTCGAGTAAACCGCGTATTTTTTAAATACTTGGAGCACTTGGTGCCCGGTGCCAATGTCGTTTTGCTCACAGCAAACACGCACTAAACAGAAATAGTGATACTGTTCAGCAGAATCGACCGAATTAAATTATTATTATTTTTTTTTTAAATTTATAACGAGAAACATTGCACGGACCGCATTGAATTCCGTTTTCCGATATTTTAAAATCGATATTTATCCAGTCGTTAAGAAAAGAAAATGTTAAGCTTTTTTAGATTTTTTGAGCGGAGTGAAGAATGTATTGATTTTACAATGATGTTTGTTTTATTTTTCTGCGGACAACTTCTAAATCAGCAAGTTAGCTCCGATTTAAAATAATAGTACCTTTTCTAAAAGGAAATCTGACTACTTTAGAGGGGTCATTTTTTTGATTTTCCCAGGAGTTTTCCCGATAAACGGGAAAAAACGGAAAAAATAGGTGCAAAATTAAACAAATATTATTAAAAAATATATATTTAAAAGTATACCTATGTAATTATTTTACTATAATATGTCATACAGATATATTGTTGACAAAGCAACACTATCAACCGGACTTCGCTCGGAATCGTTTTTCGTTAGCAACGGTTAATCGTTACGTAAAGATATACATTAAATCTCCCATCTATTACCTTTCCAACTCCTCACCTACAACAGTGGCCCACTCACGTGCAAAGGATGTCAGTCTTTTTTTTACCATTATTGATAAAAAAAAAATGCTTATGAAAGTATTGAATCGGCAACGAGTCGCACAGTGATCACTATTTCCGCGATATCGTTTTCGTCGGTAAAAACGGCCGCCCCGTCTCTTCTCCCCGGGTATCGGGTAGCCGGTCGCTAGGCAAACACTGTCTTTAAGGCGACAATCGAAACGTTGAAAAGTAATTTTTAAATTTTTTTGAAAATCTGAGGAAATTTCAAAGGCGATCCCCGCTAACACGTAACGTGTTGTTGGTATCGAACACAACGCGCGCGGATAATTAGCTATCCGCAAACACCGACACCGGAAACGGATATTTTATTATTGTAATTATGTTTTTTTTTTTGTCGCTTTTACATATGTATTATTGTAACGCCCGTACAACGCGCAAGTTTATAATGCAATGCCGTTAAGAGCCGCCGAAATAATGTAATACAATACGATAAGTCGGCTCCCGTTATTACGCGATCGCCGACTACCGTTGTACTATACGTGTCTATTGTCGTGTTGTTCGGACGGTCCGCGATTCCGCTATTAAGCTAATACCCACAAACGCTGATATTATATTATTTGGTATTATGTGCTCGTAATACTGATATTACGAGAGTCGTTTAGAAAAAAAAACAAAACAAAACGGCGGGGAAAAAAAGTATCGACCGGCGGCAATGGGAAAGAATGAAAAAAAAAAGAAAAAACGCTCGCGATTAACGAACAATAAAACAACAAACGAAAACGTGTACCCGTGTGCGCCTGTGTACGCGTTTGTTTCGCGGTTTCGCGTCATTAGGCGCGCGGGCAAGTCGGGCGCCCATATTATACCCGTGTACATCAAAGACGCGGTGAAAGCGCGAGGGTTATTCGCCCTGTCGAACAAAACCGACTCGATCCGAATGTGCGTCGCGCGTGATAAGAAATCAGGTATCTCGCCTACGGAATGCGTTTGTGACGATGGTCTGCACACCCCGCCGGTATAAACACGTGTCGTGAAAGGAATCAGTACGGACCGGGAAAGGAAAATGAAAAAAAATTCCCCGTCGTTTTTTTTTAGGGAGGCGCAAGCAGTCGTGACGAAGTAAAATTTGTATTGGGAGGAAAAAAAATAAAAAAAAATAAATAAATCAATCATATTGATAAAGGTTATCGGTGTAAAGATCACGAGCGGCCTTGTGTTTGGATACAGGCGACGGGGAGCAGTTGCGAATTTCCGAAGATTTTTAATGAGCCAAAAGAAGTTGGGAACCATTGCAGTATAGCGTCCGGAATACGTTTTACACCGCCCCGCAGACGTGGAAATCCGACAAGAAAGTAATTTTTTTTTTCGTTCCACGAACAATCGTTAGCGTATTCGTCGTTTACAACGCAATGACGATGACCACGACACGGTTCGCATTAGTATAATATAATCTATACTACACATTATATTATTATATTGTACAAATGATATTAGACTCCGTCGACCGATGACGAAAGCAACAAACCAACGTGTAAACGATGAAAGTTGAACGTGATGTCGTTTCACATTTGTTCTGTACTGTACGAAAAAAAAAAAAAAACAAAAAGTATTTCCGCGATGGATTTCATTGGGACAGCTAACCGATTTACGATTTACGCGTCGAGAAAACATTTATTTGTGAAATGAATTCATTCGTCGAATACAAAATAAATAATACAACATCGTCGTAATAGTGACATAAATCCGTATGCCGGATTTCAGACAACGAAATCCCTATTATCGATTGGAAATCATTTTTTTTAGATTCGGAAGGTACCGACGGACATATGAAAACGCGTTCCGGTGGATGTTTTCTTTTGAAGACGGACGCACGTGAGATAACAAAACGGAGTATTTTAATTGGTTGTCTACAGAATGCAAAATATTTGCTCTCTCTCACACTATAGGCTCCATATTAACAGCCTATCTGTCTTGATCCGTTTGGATCGACCAAATCCTCGGAACAAATGTTCCGTCTATAGATCGTATAGGCCTATGGACATAATCGCCAAGAGTACAGATCTGTATTTACCTACATTATTTATCATTGAATGTGTTCAGCTGTTTTTAGTTTGAAATGTGTGGACGTTAAAATATATAAACGAAAAAAGTAAATACAATAATGAAAAATACGAACATACTTCGCACGTGTGTGGGACATGTTGTAGGTGAGAAGTTTGGAAGGTTTAAGAGGAAACTTAGCGTATAGTAACTGTAAGCAACGATTAACCATGGCTACCGAAAAACGATTCTGAGCCGAGTTCGTTTGATAGTGCTGATCTGACAACAGTATATTTGTCATATTTTTATAAAATAATTACATATTATGCGTTAAACATTTACTCTAATAATATTTCTTTAATATTGTAACTAATTTCCCGTTCTCTCGGTTTTCCCACGTTTTCCCCGGTTTTTCCATTTAATGGGAAAACAATTGGGCAACATCAAAAAATGGCCTACTTCAAGTACCACGCCAGTCAGATTTATTTTCAGAAAAAGTGCTATCATTGAAAAATTGCTGGTAGAAAAGTTGTATACAGAAAAAAAAAAAAAAACATTATTATAAAACGAATACATAAAAATATCTAAAATATCTCTAGGATATCAGTTAGAATGTGGCTATACACAGAGTAATGTAAGTGATGAATCATTACTGATGAAAAACGATTCTGAGCGGAGTTCGATTGATAGTATTGATTTGTCAACAATACGTGTTTGTCATATCATGGTAAAATAATTACATGTAATATTTATTTAATATTATACCTATGTACGATTATTTCGGGAGGGGAGAGGGGTGACGGTTGTTCATACTCTTATAACAAAGAAGTTTACATACTTCCGATTGTAGGGTTATTTATTTTTCATTAAAAATGTCAATATTGTATAACATTCATTTTTAATGTTTGAGGTACCTATTACTAAATTTTACATTTAATATATTTTTTTAAGTGAATAATATCTAAATGATAACGTTATTTATATTATTGTGATAATAATGTGGACTATGCAATATCGCCGTATCAGTTATAATTTTATAAAAGCAGGAAAAAAACCACAAACAATTAAAAATTACAATAATAACAATATATTCCAACTATCTTGTAATAAAATAAAATAAAACCAAAATTGTATTTATTTTCCTCGTTGACAGAAACCGCTTATGAGAATCTACTTTCATTATAATTCTCATGAAAATTGAACCCCTAACACCCACCCCCTTGTACACGCGCCCGATTCGAATATTTCAACGTTGAACATTTACAAACACGAAATTATTTTTCTTACTTTTCGTACCGTAAACCTTTACTTACGATAATTACCTATTGATAACAATATTAAACGAATAAACCCCAAGATCAGTAATGTGTTTTTTTAGCCTGCCACAAGACGCGTGTTAATGATCTTACGCGTTTTCTCCGTATAAAAAATGTATAATTTATTATCGTCCGTAAATATGCAACACCGCGATAATCGATGAAGGGACGCGAAGGTGGACAAATTGACATTTAAAATACACGTATATATCGCTGGGGCTATAGGTAAAATAATCAGGCTTATAAAATAGAATCTATTGTTATTGCGCGTCGTATCGGCGTACAGTAACCGAATTGTTTTCGAAATGCGCACACCGCCGTAAATAAAACGTTTCTTTCATTCTTTTCTTTTTTTTTCTCTCACTTTTTAATTCCGACTCGCGTTAATCACACCTCGACCGCCGGCCGTTTGCAGATAATTTGCGCGATGATCGTAATTTTATAACAATACCTACCTAATAATATTTTTCTTTTTACATTTACGAACCGTTCGGATTCCTCGCGATTCGTCCGTATCCCGTGTGCCGTCTTACCCGACTCTCGGTGTGGTTATAGGCGGGCGTATCTGTTATACCTGTATAAAGGGCACGACAAAGCTTTTCCGTTCTCGGTTTATTGTGCGCGTGGAACAGGTACGATGTTATTATGGCCGACAGTCACGCGTGTCTGCAATACCTCTGTGCACGACTACCTATATTTTTTAACTTCCTGTTCTCGGCCGTATACCTATTCCGCGTTTTTACAGTGCACGTGTTATATGGTATGCACGTAATATACATATATATGCAGGTATAGGTATAATAATTCTTCGCGATGCTTGCGGTTCCTCGGGTTACAATAATAACACGACATTAAATACGGTAACTGTTGCACCGCGAAACTGCCGACGGGTTGTCCGCGGCCGCTCATTACAATGTTTGTCCGGAAAATGTCGTCATTTATTAAGTATATCGCAATACATCACCGTGACATTACGCATAATGATTTTATAGCGAAACCGACGATCATATGTAGCGGGAGTAAAACTTGCGTTGATTTTCTCATGAATTCCCCGAGTCTGTGTGTTGTAGCGTTATTCGCGTACGCGTATGTCGGTATAAAAATATACCAGTGGCGTGAACATTGTGCCGAATCGCCGGGGTCGCAAACAAATTGTTCGTAGGGCGACATTACGACTCGCGGGGAACTCCGCGCACAGCATACAGCCTCCTAACCGTAAGTATACGGACTTTTTTTTAAATTTGACGACGAATTGGCGGGAAAATATTTTTAATTTTTTTTCCAAAAAATACCGAGAAAGTTTTTTCGTATCATTTCCGATCTCGTTGGTCTATTGCGATAATCGTTTTTTTTTTTTTTTTTTTTTTAATATTCCGATAAGTTTTTTTTTTTTTTTGGTTTTATAAAATCGTTTTGGCCGAGCAGAAAAATTTGAAAATGTATTTTCCATTGATTTATTTAAAAAGGATGCTCTTGCGATCCCGTGATATTTTCAGGAGTCGCAAACGCAACCACCCGCGACCCCCAATTTACGCCATTGGACTATATATATATATGTAGATATACGTAACAACTCGTTGTGGTTGAACAAAATGCAGTATAGCTTTCGAATCAATAATGATAATCGACCTCGCGGACGGCGGACCGAGGATGAAATACCAGTTATCGATAAAAAAAAAAAAACCGTAATCGATGAGAAGGTTTAGGATAGGTCTCTGGATTGCCCGTGAAAAAGTAATTTTAACGAATATACCTATTATGGTATACATCCACGATCAAATAATTTAATCCCGCTATACGTGTGCCTATACGTTATAAAGAGCTCTTGAGAAGTTCAAACATCCGCGGTTAGCGTTCATCGGATCGGAAGCGTAGTCCCAAAATCGTCTAAAATGTTTGTCTAGTCACGCAATACCGACATAACACGATCGTACGTATTTGAACACACGGTATTCTATTTGCTCGTAATATTATACGCGTCTACGAGTGTTATTATATTACCTAGGCACTTTTATACATTCGTAGATTGTGAGCGTTCCGTGGAATGTACCGGTCTTACTACGATGCGCGCGTGTTTTATTTAAGATTCGGAACGGAGTTGAAATTATGTTGATTTTACTGTGTGATGTGGGTTAATTTTTTTTTTTTCTGTGTAAACACATTTTCTACCAGAAATCTCGCTCCGAATTCGTAGAGTACTATGTTTTCAGAATGAAAATTTTATTCAATTTATGAGTAAGAAAATAATGTTTTGATTTTCCCAGCGGTTTTCACGATAATTTGGAATAACCGCATAGAAACCCGAAATAATTTACGGCGCGTAGCGATATCATTATTTTTAATTATTTCGATTGGTTTTTTTTTACCGGAATTTTGAGCCAAAATTTAAATATACCATACAGCGTGTTTTCTAAAAAGAAAATTTTTTTAAGTTCAAGTGAAAAGTCGTTTTTTGATTTTCCGTATAGCGTTCAATAATTGTACAAAACTCAGTGAAAACGGGAAAGTTCACAGCTTCATTATTTTCAATTACCAAAAAAAAAAAAAAAATAACTACAGTTGCTCGGATTTTTTGCATGATGGTACCATTATTGAAACATTTATCGATATTTACGTAAATTCCCCTAGGTCCTTTTTAATGTTTTGATTTTTGATACTTCGTATACTTGTACTACATATCGACATATTTGAATATTATACGGAACACTAATGAATAATTAGTGATACTAACTAATACTGAAAAAAATGCACATCAAATTAAAATGAATAACTAATATGTATTTAAAAAAAAAAAAAAATAGTTTCCTCTAATAGAGTATATAGACCCTCCCCTCCTCTCCCTCCCATAGACTTTTTGTTTTATGTATTAAAGATTTTCAGACATTACGTTTAAATTCAAACTATAATGCTCTAAAATGAATCTATCCCTTTTAAGCAAAGCTCGTGGTGAGATAAATGAATTATTATAACATTTAACAATATTAAAAATTAACATTAAAAACTCTTAAACTATTTAAATGCATAACATTTTTTATAAAACTTAAGAATACAGTTTACTTATTAACCACAGTTTACAACTGAGTTTTTGTTTATTACATAATTATGCTATTTTTTTTAATATTATCGAACACATTTCGTTCTCGATACGGAAGCATCGTATTCAAATGAGAATGGCCCGAACAATCCGAAAAATGTGTTCTGAAGAACGTGCCCAACTTTGAAAACCGTATGCTCCGTTTTCACGCCCACGTTGCACGTTTAAGGCTAAATTTGTTTTTTTTTTTTAGACACGTTTAATACGACGGATCGTTTGTACCGCAGCCCAGTTACCGGTAACGCGGTGAAATAATACGCGTGCGTCGACGGACACACGACGATACGATACGATATTATCGTAACGTCGTCGTTTCCCGGCCGATCGCGTATTCCGGATTACCGTGCGCGTTGCGTTGTGTTAACCCGGTGGCGTTATTCGCTCCGGAATAAAAAACCGTATGCCGCACGTTCACGTTCGCGCCGTAGCGTACGCGTATAGAAATGCCGAGTACGGTACGTTAGAAAACGACATTGATTGTTGTGTACCGAAAAGTGTTGTGCCGGCACTCGCGTCCGGTATAATTTTTTTAATTACTCCGTTTGATTTCGCAACGTACACGCCGTCGTCGTATTAACGTACGCACGCGCGTGATTTACGGTGTAATTCTTTATGGAGAAAAAAAAAAAAAATTGTATACGCGTTGTTGTTATTGTTACTGTGTTCCGTCGATTCAAAACGCTGGACGCGCGGAACAAAACAAACCGAACGCCGTCGTTTGAATCCTCGCGAGATTTATTGCAGCCGTTATACTTTGGTAAGCCGGTGAAATTATTCGTCCGCATATAAACGCGACGTGTTTCGCACGGTGTAGAAAATGTAGACGTTGTTGTCTAAATAAAAAAAATTCCGTTTCGTTTCGAGAACGTTTACATTTAGTTTTTAATTTCGATCGATAAATGTTCGAATAATCAATATTGAATAGTTGTTGTTACAGCGAAATACGATTATGCCGAGCGATGTTCGGTTAAATAATACGCATTTATAAGTAGCGTGATTTTTACAATCGAAATGTCATGGGTCTATAAGTAGATCAAAAATCTCAAGCGTGTTTTGAACATTTTACCGCTTATAGAAAAGGCTTACAAAAGTACTCTATGAACATTTAAGTTGTCCAAGATTATTTTTAACCGGATTACGAGAAAATCGAAAAATAACGGCATATTTATTGCCGTAAACTTTGCCGGTTTTCCTAATTTGTTCCGCGATTATTCAGAAAACTGCAAGGAAAATCATAAAAAAAAAAATCGACTTCTAAACGGACTGATTACACAAAAGTTTTACAGAAAATATGCTACACTTGAAATTCGTAGCAAAACTTCTGGTAAAAAAAGTTATTTATAAGCAAAAAAAAAAAACAACACATATCGCTCAAAATCTAAAAATGTTTATAAATCGATAATATAAAAAGCTGTCCTAGGATAATGGAGACGCGTGCATCCACTGTTATAGATAATTTAATGTATACCCGTATAAGCAAAGATAAACCATTACTAACGAAAAAACGATTCTGAGCGGAGTTCCCGTGATAGTTATGCTTTTTCAACAATATACGTATCATATTATAGTAAAATGATTAAATAAGCATTATATATTTTCTTTAATAATATGTGTTTAATGTTGTACCGATTTTGCCTTTTTTTCTACGTTTATCCCGGTTTTCCCATATTTTTCCTGATTTCTCGATTTTGCTGGGAAAACTCCTCATAAAAATGAAAAAGGACCTCCAAAAAGTACCTTCACTGTCAGATTTTCTCGCAGAAAAGTGCTATCATTGTAAAGCCAAATTATTTGTAGAAAAGTAGTTCACAGGAAAAAAAAGGGCCATAGTTTTTAACTAATACCGCCATTACTTAGATTTTCCCGTTTTTCCTCCGATTTTTTCACATTTGTTGAGAAAACTCCTGGGAAAATTGAAAAAAATAATAACAAAATAAACCATAAGCTTCTTCGCTCCATTCAGAATCTAAACATCATGTCGTATTGACTCGAGTTACTCTTTTTATAATGAATATATGTGTTTTCCAAAAATTAAAATTCGAATAAATCCATTATTAAAACATTTAAAAATGATTGGTTTGACTCAAATATTGATTCGACATAGTAAAAACTAAAAACCATTATTCAATGGTTCAATATTCAATACGTTATTTATTTTACAGTTGCTGATAAAATCGCTGATAGTGACAATCGCAACATCTTCACTTGTAGTCGGCTTACCTACTGCAACATCTACAGAGAAACCATTACAACCAATTCAAAGTAAACGTGAAAAAAAGAAGTAAGTCGATAGTAAACAAATGCACAATTTTCCATAGTATTCATACATAGGTAACCTGTATCTGTACCGATATTATATGAATTCGAATTAAATTTTAAAAAAAGAAACTCTTTTTTTTTTTAGTGCTGATAGCGGATACGGTTCTGACGTAGTCGGTTATGATAGTCATTATCAAGAAGAATCGCATGGATACTGGAAAAACAACCTAACTTGGAAAGAGGAGTTGAAACAAGAATGGAAAACCGTTAAGCAAGACGTATGCAAAAAAGCTTTGGAGGAAGTTAAAGTACCCGTGTGGAAAGAAATAAAACTTCCCGTCGTGAAGGAAATTAAGGTGCCAGACTGGAAAATTGTCCGCACGCCGATTTGGAAAGAAGTGAAGGTGCCCATATGGAAGGTGGTTAAGACGCCCGATTGGAAAGTGGTTCAAGTACCCGTATGGGGAGAAAAGAAGATAGCTGTATGGAAAGAGGTCCAAGTTCCCGAGTGGAAAAAAACGTACGTTCCGGAAATGGTCAAGGAATACTTGCCCGGATCCAAAAAGTTGGGAAAAGATCATCATGGATGGGAATACGTAGCACACGACGTTTGCAAGAAGATGCTCGTATGGAAACCGGTTTGGAGTAAAGTGTGGAAAACCGAGAAGAAACAAGAATGGGTTACCGAAAAGAAACAGCTGTGGGTAGAAAAAAAAATACAAGTTTGGAAAACGGAAAAGAAACAGGAATGGATTACAGAAAAGCGACAGGAGTGGAAAGAAGAAAAGGTTCAGATATGGAAAGTGGAGAAGAAAGAAGAATGGATAACGGAGAAAAAACTCGAGCACAAAACTGAATGGAAAGAGAAAAACGTTTGCACCGCAGAAGAAGTCCAGGTACCCGTCTGGAAGAAGGTTTACAAGCCCGTGTGGAATAAGATTTGGGTGGAAGACCATGATCACCACCACGATAATCAAGAACAGGGCGGCGGTGGCGGTGGATACGACGATTATAGCAGTGTTCAGTCCGGTGGCGACGAAAGCTACGGTTACCATAAAAAATAATATTTATCCGCGTGTACTGTTTCCCTTGTAAATTTCTGTACATTTACCTATTAAGCCAGTTCTGCAAACCGACCGTTAGCGCAAATACTTCGAATATTGTTTGAAGAGAGTCTTCGACCCTCGTATTGTTGATTGTGCGTACTCATAGTATTTACTCGACGAAGACCGGATTCGGAGACAGCTCAGCCGAGTTTTGAATGGGGTAACCAACCCTCAGCTTTCTTTAATTCGCGCCAATGATACCGTTACTGTACATATAATATAGTTCGTATTAGCTAATAATATTTTTTTTTTTTTCATTTCTACTATAATCGTAGTAGATATATATTAGAGTAAATATTATAATAGATTTTGTTACCTGTTTGAATATTTTTACCGAACAGAAATATACATGTATTTCAAATAAATAATATAGTTGTTATTTTAAAACCGATTTCACGTCGCGCCGTAATGTAAAAACACCGGCAACATATATTGCATACGTGTTTATGAAAACAAATAGTATGTTTAATATTCGCTAGATGTCGCACTCGTGTGTTCCGGAATACAACAAAATCGTAAGACGTGTATCCGTTACATATAATAGAAAACCCTTTTCATTTTTTTCTTTTTCATAAAATAGCGATAATAAAAAATAAAACTTGATAAGTATGGCGAAAATCGTTTGTCGAACGAAAATATAAAATACAACAATAATCGCGACTGTGGTGAGGGGAAAATGGTTTATTTCAATAAATACTGGATAATATGTAAACCATACCGCGAAACCTAATACGTTTATCGTGTCGGACCGGTGTGTCACGTTAAAAATATTACGTTTATATCATTTTAGGTGGGACATTTTCAAAATGTCGTTTGTTAATAATGAAAGTTTTGTCAAAACATTAATAAATTGCAACCTGTTCCAAGTGGAAATTGTATTTTTATTATTATCATTTTTTTTTTTTTTCATATATAGAATATGCAATCTTTGCCCTAGGGCATAATAAAAATACACATCACGAAGGAAGCAACGTCAATTTCTTTTATTTTGCTAAATCGTTTGTTATGCAACCACGTATTTTTTATAGTAAAGAAGTATATTATAATAATATCATTAATTTGTTTTTAACGGTATTTAATGATTTCTTCTTCGATATTTTTACCTTTTAACTATACCTGCTCAGATTTATCGTTTAATTTTTGTTTCGTGCATTATTTATGATTCTGTATTCCAATAGTAATTTCTTGAGTGTATATACCGATGTACACCGTCAACAAATATATACCTAGGCACAAATAATTTTAATTAAAGGAAAAATGTTTGTATAGACATGGATAATTTTTTAAAAAAAAAAAAAAAAAAAACACCCGTGTCAATAATTATCATAAGTGATAGGTATTCTGAATAATTCATGCTATCGCGATAGTTTTCGACAGTTTGGACAAACCATCGAATATTTCATTCGAATATTTTTTTTCCATGGCCTAAGAATTTAATACAGGCAAAACTATTCGAATAGTTTTTCCCATAACCCTGCGATATGTTCTAGTCAATTTCTACAGAACTATTCGTTCTATAGAAATTATCTAATAATCAAAATTATAATATCAACTATCAAAAAGAGTTCAATAATAAACACGATTCGGTTGTGCCTTTCGCTAATACGATTACTCGATACTTCTGTTTCCTTTCCATACGCATATTATGGCCTTTTCGCCCGTAAGTACTGTTTTGCACGGTGTACAGCTTTTCTCGCGCCATACTTCAGATTCCGAGAGTAGCGTAAGAGCTGTCGGTTTTACAATGCCGTTTATTTCTTTTTCTTTTTTCGTTGTTATAGTCTGCGGACACGTTTTTTCCTAGTAGACTTGCTCCGATTTTTATGCGTAGCAACTTTTCTAAAAGCTCAGGTTATTTAGATTGTAAAACGTTCGTCTAGTATGAAGTCGTAACTCTTTTGATTATGACTCGTCAATTCTGTGATTAGTTTTAATTTTGTACAAACAATTAAACGATGAAAAAAAAAAATGTTCACATGTATCGCGAAAATGTTGCGAAAAAGCGAAGTGTGCCTTGGTCAAACAAAGTTTGAAAATCGCCGCTAAAGAGTTACATGAACAACGGAAAGAGCATATGAAATAATTGTCCCTCGCAAAAAGGGGTTTCCCGTAAAAATGTCATAATTACATAAATATTCTAAATACTTATTACTAGGACACGATTTTATATGCATTTAAAAAATCACTTAAAAATATTTAAAAGAGCAATAAAGATGGAGGAGTTAAACAATTTTCCTTTCTACTGTTTCTAACTTATTAGAAATAATTGTTTGACAATAAAAAAAAAATGTTTATTTCAAATAAATGTGTACGTGGTTTACGTGGTGCTTTGTGCGGGGTGAGAACTGTGAGACTTTTAAATTCGTCTACCACTTTTGTTTTTTTCTAAATATTTTTAAGTGCTTTTTTGACGATTTAAAGGCTTATCCATGCCCGAAGTTTCATAAGTTACGGCAATAACACCGGACGACTTTGAAATATTCTATCGAAAGTGAATTTTAATGATTTCATTTTGATCAAAACATCGTAAAAAATTATCCACACACAGTCCGCCGTAAATGCCGTATGCCTAACATCCTTGCTGAAAAATGTCTAATTCCATACTCGTTAACTGGTATAGGTAATGTTTCGAACGGGTGTTCAAATTGTGACTTTTTATAGTTGATCGATTTTACAATTATTATTATTATTATTATTTTTTTTTTTTTTTTTTTTTTTTACTATGCTGTCTCCGACCAGTGACCGGTGATACACGGATTACGACGCGACTATATTATTTAATTTTAGCCTAATATGTTTTATATTAACAAACAAATGTGATTATAATATACCTAAGACGTAATATCTTATAAAAATAATTAAATTCTAATAGTTCTGTACCTAGAAACATCAATCTCTCCGTTATATAACATCACTTTGATACGGTATACGTAACATTCGCCGTCGTTATCGACTTTTATATTATTAAAAATGGATTTTTTTTTTTTTTTTTCCAAAATTACCGTTTCACAGCATTACAGGTTTACGCGTTGGTTTTTGTAACATTGATATCGCCCGATTGAGACAAAATGTTTCCTAAAAATATGTTGAAAATATTATAATCGTATAATAATTATTTTTCACTTTAAATATAATTTTATGGATAGTAAATAATTCGTTTTTAAAAACAAATGCATATAGAAAATGATTCACTGAGCTTGATCAAGCCATTTTTTTTTTTTTTTTTTTTTTTTGGTTCAATTTTGTATGCATTCAAATTCTGATTTTTGTAATTTTTAACTGTAGTTAAAGCCGATATTTTCGAATACTCAGACTTTACACCGCGTCAAATCATTTCCAAATACAAATTTAATTTTAAAAATTCGTAATCGGCGAGTAACATATACTAAGATCCTGATATAATTCAAACAACTAACAAGTGGAAATGTAATTATAAATGGATACTTTTTCCGCTGTTGTAAGTAAGCGGGTATAGATGGGAAGATAGGACGTACAGGGTAATTTAGTTTGTAATATACCGTACGCAACGATAAACGATTACAGACGAAAACCTTCCGTGGGCAACAGTTTCGTCACTACAGTCGAATTTTCCTCCGGTCGACTCGTCGCCGTTATTATGGGTTTATTTTTTATATAATCGATCGTAAATAGTCACGGATGGCAAAGTTCCTCGCGGCGTAAATAATATTGTGTATTATACACTTAATTTGATTTAACTCGCAGTCGTTGGTGTAGTTATGATTCGTATTCATTAGACACTCATTAATCACGTCTATCTCTATTCTTTCGGATATATTTCAAGTGAAAACACTAAATATGAGTATGCAAATGGTATGTGGGACGGCTGAAAGTTGAAAATATCCACAAACACATCATCGGTACTTACACCATATGTCTATACAAAATGTCATCTTAAATAATGAAATCGTTGTTGCGTAATTTTAAAAAAAGTCGTACTTTTTTTTTTTTTTATCTTTTTTGGTACTCCCGAATTATTATGAAAACTAGTTAAGGTATAAAAAAAAAAAAAAATGACTTTCTTTGACAGTGGTTATACATTAAAAGGAACGAAATCGATCTCTTGTTATTTTCCTATGTAGATGACACGTAGAAAAAATTAAAAACAATGAAAACGATAACGACGCGCCGCGCGCCGCAGACATTTGCCGTTTTACCTATAATTTTATTTCGGGTTTTTAACAACTGTTTTGAAAACCCCCAAGAAACTCAAAAAATGACCTCGGTAATGGTGGTGAATTCGATACTTAGGAGCAAGATTTATTGTAGAAAAATTGTTCATAGGCGAAAAAAAACACGAAAAATTGTTCAAATAAAATACCATCGGTCAAAAGAAGCGCGTCATTTTCGGGCGTGACTCGAACAGTAACTGGAGCTGTTTCGCCAACCACAGAAGTGTTTTTCCGAGGAACGGGTACGGTTTCTCCGGTATGCAGAATCTACGCGCGCAATACGCATTTCGCGTTCACGTCGAACGACGTCATTATCGCGAGCGGAAAATTCAAACATTACGCGCCGGTATTTATATGATTTTCAAACGGCTATCGAATTTTATAATGCGTATTACTTTTTTCGTTGAACGATTTTATTGGAACGCAACGGCGTTCGTTGTGTTGGCGCATTTATTACGCGATTTCAACGAGATTTTAAAAGTAATGTTACGCGTTGTGACAATGTGTTTTTGAAATTAAAGATTTTTTTTTAAAAAAAAAAAAAAACTAAAAAAACTCCCGTACCCCCGTACAACCGCGATACACGTGCCGATACGCTGCGCCAATAACAATGCGTTTCGGGCCGGGCGATGTGCGCGCCGGACGGTGTTTCGTAACGGATCCGAGTGGTCCGGCCGTGATCGGTAACGAAACCGCGAGGATCCGACGTAATAACGCGGCCGCCGCGCGCGCCCGCGACCTCGCGTTCCCGACGGCTTTCTTTAGGTTTCGCCCGAGCGGGTCGGCGGTTTTTTTTCGGTTTTTTTTTTTTTTTTTTTCTATATACACGCGCACGACCGCGTCGCAACGGCGCCGGCGGCGTCGCCGCCATCGGTCCCGGTGTCGGACCGGCGGCGCGCACGTCCGGCGGCCACTCGTTCGCGGGCGGACGGCGGCGACACGAACACAACGACCGGTTGCGCAACCGCACGCGGACATACCAGTGCGATGTTACCGTGCCCGTTTCCGTTCGCCGTCCGACCGGACGACTGGTCCCGCTCGTCGTCGACTAGAATCCGGCGGCGGCGGTGAAGACCGAAGACTGCGGCGGTCGGGACGACGGCTATAGGAGATCCGGCGATCCGCGACGGTCGCGCAATATCGCACACGGTGACAATATTTCCCTACCTAATGTAGTCGGACGACGCGAACGCAGGCTCGGGAACGCGTTCGGAGGAACGAACGGCGACGGCAGACGCTCTGTCGAAATGTTACCGGACTTGTGTAACACAATGGTCGTACGTGTATATTATACGAGGGCTAATCGAAAAGTATCGAGACTGATAATATTACTCGGAAACCGAGCGTTGGAGAGCAAAACGGTTTGTAAACCTAGCTTCTATGACTTACACTGAGCACATCCATTCGTATAAAATCTCTATGAACTTCTTCGTTTCGATTTGACGATATTTTTCTAAAATTTGTTTTTCACGTTTGGCGATTTCGTCGTGAATCCAAAAGAACCGGAACTCGCTGCCACTCGAGGGCACATTTTCGGTTTTCCAATTGACATTTAATGGCAAAAACCATGANGGGTTTGTTACAAAATCGCCAAACTCGAAAAATATATTTTACGAAAATGTCAGTGAAATCAAACCGAAGAACTTTATAGAGAAGCAATAAAAACAAATGTACTCGGATAAAGTCATAGAAGCAAGTGATACCAATCCTACTGCTCTTCGACGCTCCCTTTCCGAATGATACTACCAGTCTTGATACTTTTTGATTAGCCCTCGTACACACGCACACACACGGTGGCGCCAAGGTTTGAAAACGCGTCACGATGAACTTCGAGCCTCGAACGCCTTTCTCACACCCGAGAAAAGAAACCCTGTATCATAAACGTCTCTCGGATACTCGCCGTTCACTGCGGTTTTAAATCAGTACTAAATCGTTCGCGTATCGATCGTTCCCGATTAAATACACAAAGTGAGCACGATTTAATTTTTATTGGTTTTCTTCGAATTCGCAGTTTACGCTTGAAAGTAAACACGATTACTGTAATCAAATACCTTATGAATTGAACAAAGTATTCTATCCAATGTTTTGTATACGCTGTGAATAAAACAGAAAATAGTGTTTAGACGGTGCTTATTGACGCGTTATTCCATAAAATGCATCTGCTGCTCAAGGAAAATTTCAAAATATTTTTATTTTATTTTTTTTTTTTTTTTTTT
>CABPRJ010000500.1:251906-296441 GCA_902439185.1 Cinara cedri
AAAAAAAAAAAAAAAAAAAAAAAATCATCTCGTATAAAATTGCAATGCGCGCACACGCACGTTCGCGGACGTGACACGGACCGTCGTCGGGTTAGCGTAAAAAACAAAAAAACCACGTGCGGTCCCCGCGCGATTTCGATTGTTGCACGACAATGGGCACGGCCGGCGATCGATCCGCTTCGGTTTACGCAACCGAATCGATTCAAAACCGTTCGCACATCACGGCACACGGACGGTAATCAGATAAATAAAGAATAACGACGTCTCGTCGCGTTCGCCTCTCGGGCCGAACGCCCCCACCCCATCCACCCCCCTTTCAGGTCGTGGATCCGTTGGGTGTTTTTTTTTTTTTGGTTTTTTTTTTCCCCTGTCCATTCCGCCGGCTCGCTTCAGTGCTTCAAACGCTTCAACGCAATCGCGTCATCCCGGGGAAACGTGAGCAATCAGCAGAATAAGCGCGGGTCGAGAAAGACCCGAACGGCCCGCGGTCGTAGGGAACAGAGAAAAAAAAAAAAAAAATCCGTCTCCGATACTGTCGTTAACGGCGTCGCCGTGCGACAACTGTGACACCGTGGTTTGCGACGATATTGCCGCGATGTGTACGGGCGCGTGCCACGCGAACCCGAGTGGCAAGGTCGCGGCGCGCGCCGGGCTTCTCGCGTCACTCGGACGGACGCGACGGTATTACGACAATTACGCGATTTTTCGATACGCCCGTCGCGCCGGCGGAGAACGAGTGAACAGACACGATGTCGGCTGCCTGCCACGTTGTCGTGCGATTCACCGCCGCACTGCCGTCCGTACGCGGTCGTGTTCGCGTGTCCGAACACTTGTATTTAAATACGTATCGTTCGCGCGGACGTTCCCGTACCGTGAACGGTTATTAGAGAGAGAAAAAAAATAATAAAAAAATTAAAAAAAATAAAGCCGTCAGTCCCGGGACAACGGAGACGGGGCGCAACAGCCGTTACGCGGGTGATTCGGTGCACGCCCGTCGCCATTGTCAGCGGAAAAACGACCGTGAGCGGTCCGGCGTCCGGGCAACAGTGGCATTTAAACGGGCGTTATTTATTTATTATTTTTTTTTTTTTCAATAATATCCGTGTAATGCCGTACCGGTTTTCATCAGTTTTTCCCGTTTTTTCGGGAAAACCCTCAGGGAAATCGAAAAACGACCTCCCTAAAATACCTTCCAGTCAGATTTCCTTTTCAGAAAAAACGCTATCATTTTAAATCTGAGCGAGATTTCTGATAAAAAAAAAAAAAAAAAAACTTAATATGATTATCTTTATTGACTTTAATAAGGAGACATTGTAATGGGTATATTTTCGCGGGACACGCTGTACCTATTGTTCGCATCGTACCTTAAAAAAATATGCGGATTTATTACCGGAAAATAGGTACTTGTATTTGTAATAAATTTTGTAGATTCCCTTTTCTACAAAGTAACTGACAACAAATGGTCGATACATCACGCATAGGTTTCATTTTTGTTGATACTTCTCCACTCGGAATCTTCTTTTGATTGCATAGATACACCGTTGCTTTCAGTATACGTATATAAATTAAATCACCTTAAATCCTATACATTTCAAACACTTCCCGGTCACTACGGAGGCGTACCCGTGATGTCCAAGTACGTCCGGCTCTTTTTAATTTGTTTCACGGTTATCCGATAGGCATTAGCATTTAGATTTGGTGATAAAACTGCCGACATACCTGGTATATTATTGCGACTACGTTTTGATTTATTACATAGGTTAGTCGTCGTAATAATATATATATAAGTGTCTAATTCATTGTTGTTTATTATAGGTGGGTACCTAAGTCATTTATTATTGATAAGAATAGTGATAACTACTCGTAACTAATGCCGAACACACGTAATAATACGAATGCGAACGTAACAATGTATATCGTTACACAATGCTGCAGATTAAAAGTTAATTATCCGCTATGTTATTATGCGTACAGTAATAAATAGCGAAATCGAAATCAAAACGTTAGGTGAATTAGCTCGGACGCAGACAATACAATATTATGATGACGACACGGGAAAACGTTTAATAATATTCAATTAAGATCAATACGAAGATTGAATCTGTTATACATAGGTAGTGCGTGTACGGTGTTATATAACATATTCCATTTTAAAAAACGTGTAGACACTCCGCGAAGGACTCGCGAATAATCTCATCTCAGGCTATCGCGAGCTCGTTAGAGTACGGATTTTTGTTAGCGCTAACAAAAATTACGTAGAAAAAAAACCCGAATAAAGTCCTACGATTTCATTTGAAAATAATCATTAAAATAGGTTTCTATGCGTTAAAATAGTTTGAATACACTCAACGTGTAATGAAAAAATAAAAAATTGTTTAGCACAACAACAAATTTAATCTGAAATCCAAAATAAAACTGCTTGTTTAAATTATTTTAATTTACGTTGTACATATTATGGTAACTTTGTTTTGAACTAGTGGAAAAAATGCGATTGACTTTAAAATCAGAACTCTAATATAATAATCATTGTTATATCTGTATAATTAATTTATTGTTTTGTAGATTTTGAGTGGAGCGAGGAATGTATTTGGCTTTACAATGATGTTTATTTATTTTTTATTTGTGAACAATTTCACTACCATTAATCTTGCTCCGATTCGCAAGTGTAGCATTTTTTCTGAAATAAAATCTGACTGAAGTGGTACTCTAATGAGGTCAATTTGGAAAAAATTAGAAAACGTAAGAAAAACGGGAAAATAGGTACAATGTTATGCAATTATTTTACCATAATATGACACATGTACTGTTGACGAATCAACACTATCAACCGAACTCTGCTTCTTTTTACGTTAGCAACAGTTATTAATCGTTGTTTACAGGTATACGTTAAATTACCTATAACAGTGGCTGGGCCCGTCCCCATTATCCTAGGACAACTTTTTTCATAATAAATACATATATGGTATACCAGAGTTATAATATTATTATCTCGTTGTTTAAAACTTTGTTTTTACGCGCAAATTGTAAGTGCAATGTATACGATTGTAATACATTTATGATTAAAATGCACTTTCCCTTAAAATTATTATATGATTAAACAATTAATTATAATAAATCAATCCATTTTCATGAGATTTGTCGCTTTTTAACGAAACGCGCGTGTTGATTATATTTTAAAATATGAAATGAAAATAGTTATTTTCTAAATATTCGAATAATTAAAAATATCATGTATCTGCTGTATAATTTATCAGTGTAGCATACCTATTATGTAACATCATAAAAACTCGATTTTAATCATCAGTTTAACTTCTGAAAAAACTTATGGAAACAAATATAAATCTTTTCCAATTGAAATCCATAAACGTAATACGTGCGTCGACTAAACGCAAAAAAAAAAAAATACGAAAAACAGAAACCGTACATACTCAACGATCGAGTTCGGTGTATTCATAAGGTCAAGTCTTGGCCATGTACATTTAAATGTTGTATAGCGTGTTTTTATATACTACATCTTTTAATGCGAAAATATAAACTTGATCCGAATTTCGTTTTTTCCACGATGATAATAATATTATTGTCCTAATGGTGAACTCAATCGACCACATATTTTTCGCCGATAACACGTATAAGGTCTTATATATTTACGAACGTATACGTTATAGATATTGCAGCGAATAGAACCAGTTCTGCACATTAAACGTAATAATATTATGATGGTACAGAAACCGGAAAATCCAATTTGAGAGCGAATAAAAAATAACCAACGAGTCAGGACCACGCGCCTAATGATTTTTTTTTTTTTTTCCTTCAAAACCGACGCAGGACCATCATTTACAAAACCGTCCAACCACCACAGGCGTGAAGTGAACCGATTGATTTGTTTTTTAAAAATCTACACCGTACTTCTATAGACATAGTGCGTAGTGCAGACATTGCGGGTAAAAATATAAAATTAGGTGGGCAAATACAGTGGTGTAACCAGGATTTTTTTAAGGCGGGTGTTTTTATTTTGTGTTTAAGATGTAACTTTGTAACTTTATTGCGTGCACGTAACACACATAACACATTTGTACTTAATAATTATCTACGAGTTACACAACACGTCTTGTAGAAATCTGATGCGTAACTGTAGGTGTATAGTAAAAACTATATAATTTTTGGCATACCTAAACGTAGTCAAAGGGGAGTGTTTGAACATCAAAACACCTCGCCACGTCACTGAGTAAATATACTCTAATGATGTGCAAATTCTAAAATTACAGAAAGAATATACGTTCTTTAGAAAAATTATTCATACGGTATATTGGGTTTGTGGGAATTCGTTTTAATATTTTTAATACAATTTCAATTTTAGTCGAAAATCCAGACTGCACTGGCATTGTGTCTATTATACGTGTAAATAAATTATAAATGTTTTTCCCGGTACTTTTGACGGCTACTTCCGGGCCAATTAATGAGCTTAAACCCGGAATTAGAGTTGTGTTGTATAGGTGGATTCAAATGATAAAAGTAGGACCGAGTTTCCGTGTGAATTTAACTGCCGACGTTATTTCGGGCGAAAGGTGCATTTTTAGCATAATAAACCTCCACGGACTCCCCAAATGAACCCAGAGGATTAAAATGTTGTGTACGCACGGTGTTAGTATCAAGGATGTGCATTATAAGGATTTCAAATTTAAATCCTCAGTCCTACCATTTTTTTTATGTTCGAATTTCACCATTTTTTTGATAGTAATATAATTTTAGTGTATTACAATATATATTGCGTTGCATTATAAAAATATTCGGTTCTTTATTATGTTTTACGAAGAATAATTTTACTATACAAAATAGACGTAGAAAAATTTGACAGTTCTATAGTGACGGAGCTTCAGAGCTCATGGGTAATTTTCGTTTCGCGCCGGTGCACATTTTGTAATTTGTCGGTGTTTTATGTAATTATATAAAAATTTTTTCCAAATCGGCCTAACAAGAAAATAATTCAATAATAGAACGAAATATACACAGTATACACGTTTTCACAAAACAAAAAATATTATAAACAGACACATATTATCGTAGTAAAGACAGGAACTTCGGATCTCGATGATTTCACATAATTATTGACGATACGCATCGGATTATAACTAAATATTATTGACGGTTAACTGGTGTGGCAGTTTGTTTTAATATTAATAGTGCTATTATACACGGAAACAAGTACAGTTAGTAATAAATAAAAACAATTTTCTAAGCTAAAACGATATAACAGTATTGAGAGTTGATTATAACAATTTTTACCTACAAAACCTGTATTGAGAATTTTACGACGCATACACAAAAACTTTCAACGTTCATAATATAATATAGAATGTTGTAAAAATATTTTACCGCTCTGTAGTATTTGTTGTTATTAACAATATAAATATCGACAAACGAGTTAAAAAAAAAAAAAAAACTGTTTTAATCATATTATGTATACTTAACGTTTGTATAGTATTACATTGACTTATTGCTTCAATATACCATCAAACATTCAAAAAACAAAAGTTTGACTTTAATTAAAAGATAAAAACGCCCAGCGGCAAAACTCCGTCACTACAATATCAATTTTTCCACAACGAATAACAAAACAAAATATACTCTACTGCGATAACATTGTAGTATTACGTCAAAAAAAATTGTGAAACTTGAGCATACAAATTTTAGGACTGAGAGTCAAAACTCCCAACAAACAAAAGAATGTATCCTTGAAATTAAAACTATGCGTAAACACACTCTCTCGCTTCGTTTGATGTGTCTGCAAACGTTTTGGCAAAAATAAACAAAAAAAAACACCCGCAACACACCGGTAAAATTCATATTGGAATTTGACCAGACTTAAATCACTTCAATTCGCCTATACAAAAAAAACAACTAAAACCCACGTTCGAGCACATTTAGTCCAACCGGAGCCGCCGCTAATAATATTTAAAAGTAGCGGCAAAAGATAACGATATTGTTATGCACATTTGTTTCATTAAATACAGTGCAATGCTCTTTATTTTCAGGGTAAATTTGGAACAAAAACGTTTTTAACTGCCTATCTACAAAGTCAGTAGAATATAGAAAGAGTTTGCAAATTATAGGCTATAATAGTCGTAGAGCTAAAACCAAATACTACATCTGTAAACTAAAAGTATATTATTATGGAAATCGTTTTAATTGCATAATAATGTCGCATTACTTGGAAACAGCTGTAATAAAATAGTAATTTTTATTCTAAAAATTACCCGCTAATATTATTATTGTTTTTTTTTTTTTTATTTTTTTTTTCTATTTGTAAACTATATAATAATCGTTATATGATTATAATGACTAGGTACCTATAATGCAATGATATTGAATAATCCATGTAAATTACAAGTTAGATATCGGATTATAGCGAAAAGATGAGATAATTTATATTATTACCTACATTACTAATAATATTTTACAAAAATAAGAATAAAATTTATACAAAATAATACAATATAGCTGTCAAACGAGATTGTATTCAACATTCAATTTTAAATGAAACTAAATAAAAAATGAAAATTATTGTCGAATTATAATTCAACGAACCGATTAGTATAGTTCTTACGTTGAAGAGTGTCAAATGAAATTAAGTGAAACGGAATGAAATATGAAAAAATAAATAGAATATTATACTCCTAGACCACTGTAGTAGGAAGTTTGAAATGCAGGATATACGGGGTAATTTAGTTTTAATCATGAATACAACTATAAATCGTCATTGCAAAACTAATTACGATTCTGAACTCAGTTAGACATGAATTTAACATTAAATTCTTAGACCATAGTATTCAAAGTTAAGCGAAAAGTTAAGAAGAAATTAGGTATTTAAATGTATTTAGGTTTGTTTAAATGACTTCTGAATTATATTCAGGTCACTAGACAAATAAATATATTTATTTTTTTTATTGCATTTTTGGCTTAATTGAATGTTATTGCCGGATAACTACTCACTTCAAACGTCGATATAAATACTAATGCACTAAATGCTTGTTATAACTCAAATTAAAAATTGTATATTATATTCAAATAAATGTTAAAAAATTTAATTAAATTTTAGATGTTAATACACATAATGGATATAATATAATATTATGGATATAATACTGCAATATACAGACTGTCCCAGGAAGATATACCCCTTGAATATCTCCGGAGATAATAAAGATAATACATTTTTTTTTTTTTTTTTTAATATATATATTACTCGCAGGTGTAAGAACTACAAATATTTATATTTGAATTAATTTTATTTTTTGTTAAACAATTTTCGGAAAATTTGAATGTGTCACACATTTACATCCGATGAATAGTTTCTAAGTAACAACCGTTTTAAATTCTACTAATCCGTGTGGAAACCGATGTTACCTAGGGAATAATCATAAATATATATATATTAAGTATAAATATTGTTAAAATATAAATATTTATCGGTTTTCACACGGATTAGTAGAATTTAAAACGGCTGTTACTTTTACGGTTGAAACTCTATTCATCGGATATAAATATGTGATACATTAAAATGTTCAGAAAAATAGATTCTACAGAATGGCTATCTTAAAATTTTCCGAAATTAATAAAATAAAGTTATTTTTTTAAAGTCCTCATCTTTGTGAGTAATATATAAAAAAAAATTTGATTATCTTTATTTCCTCTGGAGATTTGGGATGGTAGGACACGTAGTTATTTAATTTTTTATGTCAGCTGCGATACAAAATTGCTAACAAAAAATGTTTTAGAACTTTATATTTTACAAAATGGCTATTTTGAAAATTTTAAAATAGTTTTTTTTTTTATCCCTTTAGATGAAAATAAAAGTATAATTTTTCTCTTCGTATATATGCCCCTCGTATATACTCGATTGTGAAAAAAAAAGAATATTGTCAGAATTATTAGCATAAGAATAACACTGTAGAACACCCTGAATTTATGTATATATATAATACAAATAAATAAATATTTATTTTAAAACGAAAAAAAAAATCGGGGTATTATAAAAATTTTGTGTACGACCGGTTTACATTTTTAAAAATATCATTATCAAGTACAAAAACAACTGGTTATAGATTTGTGAAATAAGTTGAAAATCCAATTAATATCCTCTTTTAAAATAAAAATATTAATTTCATGTATTGAAAATGAATTTGAATAAAATAAACATTTTAAATAGTATATTTTTAAGGGAGTCGAAAATCGTGCGTTTCTTTTCACGTTAAAAAATAGATTACTATTCAATAAAACATTGAACATTTTTCGCGTTCAGTCGGATACAAGAATGTCCGTAGGATCAAATGCGTCTATAATATTATGCACTCCGAATGGATGCCAATTTATATTACTCCGTGATACTTCATGATGACCCGAATGAGGTCTAGAGACGGTTTTAGGGGGAGGACTAGGAGGGGTGATCGCTTCAAGCAGCGTTTTCAAACAAAAATGTATATCTAACGATAACACCATTAAAATATGTGCTTTCACCTTTAAATTCTGGTTTATAATAAGAAATAATTACTTTTATTTTAGATTCTGAGTGTAGCGAAGAATGTATTGGTTTTACTAAGATGTTTACTTTTTTTTTATCCTGCGTACGAAAATTCGACCATAAATCTTGCTCAGATATATACGCGCGGCACTATTATTGAAAGGGAATGTTGTTCAGATGGTACTTTTGAGAGGTTATTTTTTTGATTTTCCATCGGTTTTCATAATATCTGAGAAAAATCAGGATAAAACGTAATAAAAACGGAAAATGTGCGAAATTAATGATTTTATTATTTTATCAATTTATTTTACTTGTTGTAATTCAGTTAAAAATATTCGTATATACTTGAAATTCGGACAGAAAACTTATATATAACTAGATGTGGTAAAATTTTCAAAAAATTTAAGTCATTTATAGATATTTTAATTTTACACGAGTTTTGTACGTAATTTTTATTCGATAGGTATATTCTCTGTGGTAAAATTGTTAGACTTAATAGAAATACTTGAAAATTTAACAGGAGGTTCATTAAATCTTACTTTGTGGTAAAAAAAAAAATTGATTTAATGTAATATTTGTTTTTAAAAACGAATTTCGATACTACATTTTGACGAATATAGTTTGAGTAAAAAATTATGTGGAACAAGTTTAATTTTTCAATTTTTTTTTTTTTCGAACATACATGTATTGCTGATTTAAAAAGGATGGTAAAGTCAGAATTAAGCAAACTGATTAAGTTTTGAAATTATAGCTTTTTGAAGTTCAGATATTATATAGATATTATATGTTTATGTTAAAAAATTCAACTTTATTATTGTTTGTATAAGTCGAATGGTCATGAATACGTATTGTTTTACTATGGGTCGTTGCAGGTTCAAACTCAGTATTTGAAAAGAAATGTTGGCAAATTTTTCCCCCTTTTCCTTACTAGGGAAAAAACAAATGCATTTTAAGTGTACCTAGAGACTTAGGTGTCGCTAGCTCGGACAATTTTAATCGATGCTTACAAATATACATTAAATTACCTATAACAGTGGCTGCACCCGACTTCGTTATCCAAGGACGTCTTTCTTGTTATGCCATTACCTGAACTGAACAGTGAAAACTGAAGTGTTCAAAAAAATAATTACTACCCACGTGTCAAAAACCTGAATAAGTCTCCGAAGAAGTCCGATTTATAGATTCAGCTACGGGCGTATGTCATTTGCGCATCACTATTGTTCTTTTCAACCTCTTTCATTAGACATTAGCGCACCGTTAAATGGTTAGATCATACATCATTTGCGCATCAACATTTTTAACAATAGAAAATTTAAAGGGATTAAGAATACCTAAAACCGCAAATTGTTTGCTAACTTTCAACTTAATGTCCAGTATTAATAACTTTTAAAAACGGTCATAGTTACCGATGCTTAAGACCAATTAAAAACCAGACGAATATTTTTTCCCGTTGCAGAAATATTATAATCGGGCCAAAATGCAATCTTAATGAATTTTAGGTATGCAATACCTCCCTTGCTGTTTTATAAAACCTTATCACAACCGTATTTCGTATTATTTGTTGTTACAATTCAATAATTTAAAATGAACATTCTAATGTTTGATTTTTTTTTATTTTGTTATTTTTTAATGTTTTGCTTATATATGTTACAGGCCAAACCAGATTTCAGGATAAACTAGTTTATTCTGAAATTAAAATTCATATTTCAGGACAAACTAGCCTAACCTAGACTATACTGATTGAGATTGTCGATATTAGCATATAGTATTAAGATATAAGACTTATATGATTAAGGTATAAAATAATAGGACTTATAAATGTTTCACGTTTCTGGCCGCACTATTGAATTTTACGATTTTTTTTACACAGAACCATTTCAAATACTTTCCTGAATATCCCTCACGTCGCACGTCGTGATTTTTTTCAATGTATTTAGATGTACCAGTAGTTACATTACATATAGAAGATATTACATTTTTGTTCGAAACTGCGCACGGACGTTGGATACAGCTAGTATACAAAGTTTAATAATTTTTTTCAGCACATTTTAAAATTTTCTTAGAACATTGGATATTTGAACATCCGCATTCATAAACTTTCATAATATATTCATTGACGCTGGACCTAATCGCAATTTGAGGTAGAGCTCACGCTGAAGAGAGAAAATAACGACGCAAACGTCAGTTTTGACTTGTTTACAGCATACGATTGGTCTGGTGTTTGGACGTGTTAGTATATTGTGGGCAGTGAATCTGGTTGATGGTGAAAGATTGGCGATGAATAGCCCGAAGGCACACAGTGATTTATCCGGGCTCGCTATGTTCAGAATCTAACAAAAAAAAAAATAACTTGAAATGATTACAAAATCGGTTTGAAATTTAGTTTCAGTTGGTATAATATTATAGTATGGAAGTGCAGTGTATGCCCCCCATAGATATATATAATTATACGGTACTTTCAACAGGTCCAACTTCGAAATGATTTTAATATATACAAAGCTTTCACGAAATATGTTTTTACCGCTGCATTACTTTAAATTATTTAATATGTGAAAGTGTTATTTTGTTTATTTATACGTTACGCCGGAATGTTCCTGATGTACGCGTGTAACTTTTATTTCCGTTTTGCAATTTTTACCCGTCCGTTATATCAATTAATTTACAATGTTTTGTGTCTGTAAACCGCTTATCTACCAGCAATCTTGTACCAATCAAAAACTTTATAGATAGTTTCTTGTTGCATGTTTGATCTAGTTAGTACATTGAAAAAGTTTTTTTGTATTTTTCCTTGTAGTATTCTTAATAAAAATGGGAAAAACTGAAAATTATTTGTATAATTTGTATTGATTTCTCGGGTAACCATTCGCGGTAACAACGAAAAAAAATACCATTAGTATTACTCTGCTCGAAATTGTTTTTGGTTAGCAATAGCTTATCTTTAATATTGTTACAGTGTTAATTAGTTGACATATTTTTTATTGTATGCTAAACAAATACTAATACGATCATCTGGATGGAAGATTTATTACCATTGTATTCCATATATATATTATACATACTTAATGATAATATATACGAAGTGGCTTTTTCCACGTCCGTCGTGAAACTATGTATTCACGTCCGTGTAACTCCTGATTGATCGTAATATTGATAATACTCACCAATTCGTGATAATGATAAGCGCTATAGATATTATCGACCACAGACCGCAGTATTGTACTGAGATTATATTAATTTATTACATAGTTATTTACAAATAATGAATACATAATAATACATCCAAATAAATGAAATGAGACAAATACAATACTAAAAAAAAAATCAAATCATAATTTAGGGTAATATTCGTTATTTTGGTTTAGCTATTTTATATTTAATATAATTCATATATAAAGTTTAGTTTTTTTTTTTTTATTAATTGTAAGTTACGTCTATTGGTAAATGGTTTTTGTTATTGAAGTAATACAATTATTCTACAGCCATTGCAAAACCACTTATCAATACCTAACTTAACCTAACTTACCGCGAAGAGATAATAGCCATAGATATAGATAAAAAAAAACCTGTGAAAATATATCTATGATATATAAATGTATATGTGTTTCGATTTCTTTACTACCATAGATAATGCGTGTATTATCTATGTTTACCACCATCATTATCAATATTGCGATCAATCATGGGACAGGAGTTTCACGTCGGTCGTGAAAATAGCCACTGCCTATCGGCCTAACTTAGGTGTGAAAATTGTTTTGAAAATCCACGAGCAGTTCGCTGTCGATTATTATTTTTACGCCCATAACGCTGTACGCATCAGCCGCGAGCACCGCGGATGATTGACGATGTTTTTACGTGTGCTAAAATAATTTGTCGATTTAATGAATGGTAAATTAATGCAAGCGAATAATTATGCAAGATTGGAATGCGGGCGAAATAAAATTGTTCATCATTGTTAGTTTTTTTTTTTTAAAGGTAGACATAATATCGATTTGAATTAATTATTGTCGCGATTTTAAAACTCGTATCGATTAGGAGGTAGGCAACTCCTACGTTGATTCGTATTGATTACATTACTATACGATTTCGAGCACAACGCGTTGAACTTGTAAGTATCGCGTGCGCGCAAAAAGAGAAACGAGGATGTTTCCCGCGTGCCATTAGGGTTGCACGGGTTTCGGCGGTACTCCTGTCTAGACGACGAATATATTATAAACATAATATACGTAATAATTATAATATGGTTCACCATATAACCGCGCACGTCTAATTAAAATAACACGTGAACTTATATAGGTTAGGTTTTGTATGTATAATAAATAATATAGGTACCTATCTGTGCGTATAGGTATGTAATAAACGGGATTAGTCACGGTACGAACTAGTATTTCTTTTTTTTTTTTTTTTTTGGGCGTTCAACCCGAATGGTTATCATAATACTATTTCTCTACTCACATAATAATCGTCTCCTAATACGAGCGAATATAATATTATAATATTGTATAATGCGAAAACAAAATATTATATACCTGCACAACGATTGGAAAAAAAAATGGGTGCGATTGCAGCAGTACGTTTAACGGACAAACATATTATACCCAAGTGTATAGATACCTATATAAAAAAATAATAGTAATATTTTAATACACCATATTACTACATAATAATGTTCGTGTGTACGAATACATTTCTAACCGTAAACGTGTGCGTGTGTGTGTGTGTGTGTGTGTGTGTGTGTGTGTGTGACGTAATAATAGCCGACGTACCTACCTATAAGAGTTGGCCGCAGGGCTTGGACGCGACTATAAAACTACAGACGGAGATGACCACCAGCCGTTGGCGTATACCGCGGTACTTGCGAAATACGAATGATATTATCCTAACGCACCTATATATACGACCTCACGCACGACACATTATACGTACTATAGAAATCGATTATTAATTCAATTTCTATAACCATTAAAAAAATGTACGCGAATATCGCGATGATTTCATTTTCTCCCCGAAGAATCGTGTATTTACACCGGCATACAATATTATATGCTTATAATAATATTATCCGTGTCATAGTGCACCGAATACGGGGGTGTTGGAAAACGTAGAAAAAATATATACTAGTCTTGTTAAGACCTCGAAAATCAACCCAATAATCGGAAGCCCCTAAATTTACCATAACATTATCAATTTAGCTATTTTGAAACAGGGTGGATTGTAAATCATCGGGGAAATTATAGTCGATTTTATCCTCTTTGTACGAGTCCATAAATAAATTTTACAAATAAACAGTATAAAAATTAATTCATTAGATTATTATATTCAAATAGACGGTCTTAATGGGTAACCCGACCCCAAAAACGTTTTCATTGTTAAAATACGATTGGACAAAGACTCTACGTCTTTTAAAGTATTAGGTGAAAAATTCTATTTATTTTACTCACTAAAAAAAGTGTTTAAAAAAACAAAACCATAAAGCGTAATTGTTTCGAAAAAATATTGTAAATTTTTAAAAATGTCGTCAAATAAAATACTATCTGGGGGATTTTTAAATGCATGACATGAAAGCACGTCTGAGCATTTTTATTGTTCCAAAAAGTATTTCGAGAATAAAAACACACATTTTAGTTAAACTAATAGCTACACTCAGAATCTAAAAGTGAGAAAAGCGATTTAGTTTATTTTTAGTGGCCGATTTCTGGGTTATGCCTTGGAACGAGGAAAAATCCACGAGTTCCGTGTAATAAAATCCTTCTGGTAATCTGTTTTCGTTTACGGTGGTTTATCGTTGCGCACAGTTTATCGACTGAATTGCACTTAACACACACCCTCACAACTGCCCACCGGCCAAAAGCGGTGTGCCCACGGTGCGAGGTATGTCCGGCTTTTTGTTTTATTATTGCGCATCAATGGAAAAAGACATTTCTTACCGCGGGGAAATAATTACGCAACACGCCGCGCTGCAACGTCGGACATTCCGATGATACTTTCACGCGGTGTATGCAATCGTACGCGCTGCGCGCATTCAGCTGTAATTACAATTTGATCTATAAAGCGACCAGCCAGCCGACAGGATGGCGAACATAAATGGATATCATTGGTCCGCTGATGTTTTCCTACGTTATGGTTTTGGCGAGTGCACGCTGTACACCCGAGGAAATGTTTAACGCAACGCGGGAGTTTTGCCGGCCACCATACCCCGCGCCCTCTCACCTATAAGACGCCATTAGATAACATGTTTTTTTATCTAAATAATATTATTGTGATAGACGATAAACGAATTCGCTCTCTGTGTACTTTTACGGATTCTTTTCTAGGAAAACATCTGTTTGCTTGGGAAATATGGTCCACGTTGTTCACATCGTATTGGCACTCGTCTTAAAAGATACTGACTTTCTTCCCCGGTGCACATGGCGATAATACGGTTTTTATTTTTAGTGATTCCCGGCTAGGTTACCTTGGTCACAGGAAAAACAAATCACGGCTATTTTACTTTTATAACCTCACAAGCTTACCAAACATCGCTAGCTTGGAAGCTCAATTTTTTCTGATTTATCAAACAAAAAAAATTACATTACTTATTATTTATTACTAGGTATTTATGTTAACATAACAAATTTATCGATTTGAGTACACGCATACCTAACCGTGTATACCCGTATTACGTTTCACTAAATCACATACCAATGGCACGGGGGAACAGGGGAATTTTATAAACAAAATTAACGCAGTGCCATGAATTGAACGATTGCCTAAAATACTTTTAAAAAAAAAGATGCCTAAAATATCTAATACTGTCCAAAAACACAGCTCACAAAGCATTTAAAATATCAGCTCAAAATACGAAAAAGGCATTTAAAATTTAAAAAAAAAAAACAAAAAAAAAACGAAAGTGCGATATTTAACTGCATAATAGAAGTTCGGTTATAGGACAGGTGAAATATACACTTTATAAACTCAAACATTCATTATAAATTAAAAATCGACGGTTTTTTTTCTATATTTTCAGTCGTACGCGTTAATATACTGAAATAGTGAAATATAGCGACACGATTTTCAAGTTCGACAGCTCATTCCCTACGCGTATGCAAACATTTTTAACTAAAACCACTGATGCAGATGATGACGCGCCGGTCCAGCAGCATTATCGTGTTGTTATTTTATGTTAGTTCGCGGGGCACTCGTTTTTCTGCGCATTCAAATCTGACACGGGTACGCACTCATCACTACGAAAAACGTATTTTATATCGGCCCGCGTTATCGTGGCTCTCGACGAACGCGTATTTGTTTGGATAACGTGCGCAACACCGAGCGCGGATGAAGAATCGAGACGAGGACCGTGTGGAAGCGGCCGAACAACAACGACGGCGGAGTGTCCGCTGTTTAAAACACGGTATCATAATAATTGTTCCGGGCTTTCACAGGAAACCGAATTTCCCGCGCCTCGCGCCGCCGAAAATTCTTCCCATCGCCGCAGCAGCGTTTGCGTGCCGCCGCAGAAAGCGCGCACGCCCGTTACGAAATTCCCACGTTCAAAAATGTTAAATCATTATTACGTCGTCGTCCGTGTCCGGAAACGACAATGGCGGTAACCGCGCTATAGTTAAATAGTACCTAATCGCCCAAAACAAATGAGTCGAGGGGTACAAGACCGGCATACAAAATACGGTATCGGATATGAAACGTTAAAATATCAATTTTAAAAATCTATTTATGAAAACCTTAAAATTATTTTGATTTGCGTAGCTGCATGGTAATAATTGTAAATTATCGTCAATGCCTTCTATGTACAATATGACAATAATATGATGGGTACAGGGAAAAAACGGGAAGTGACTTTTTTTTTTTTTTTTTTTCAAACCGAGAAAAGTCTTTAAATTAATAACGTAACGATTTTTTTTTTTTCTACTAAGTAAAAAGACCGGATCAAGCTTGATGTTAAACTTTGCAATGTAGTGACCGCAACATAATTATATCATATTATATTGTTAACCAAGGCTATAGCCGTGCATTAACCCAACACTTACCTGGTTATAAATTGAATATCTGTTTTGTTCACCTGTAGGCCTGAACTTTTGGCATTCATTACTTTCGACTAATCGGATTTTTCTCCGTTTCGATCGCATAAAAGATGTACGGCACAGCAATACAAATTATTCGATACCAAATACCGATATCGCCATTTTAAAAAAAAAAAAGTGACTTTTCTGGTTTTTTCTCTGTACACCCTTCATATGCAAACATATACGTACAGTGTAAAACATAAATCTACTCAAAACCGCAAAAATGTGTACCTACATATATATATATTATTATAATGGTACCGACAATGCCGGATCCAGAAGTAAAACAGTCCAGAGTTATAATTTGAAACGATCCAACTCTCAATATTAATAATTGGCCATAGTTGAAAATCCTTTTTCACATAAATAAATAATAGGAAAAATAATAGTTTTTTTTATCGCATATAATGACAACTCTCGATATTCATTATATACTGCACACCAAAAGTCAATAATAGTTTCATTTTTATTGAAAAAGTTTTATCACAAGAAATTTTGATTTCAAGAAGCATATTTAAGTTCAACTCTTCACTTGAAACTGTGAAAGGATTTTCAATCCATTTAAAATTATCACGAATGTCTTTTGGGAAATAACTCTTTAATGCAATATATAATGAATTGGTTTTTAAATGCAATAAAATAATTTCTTTAATACCAGTGATATTCACTAAGTCGTCTTCGTGCAGAAACTCGCTAAATACTAAAAACATATCAAAATTTCCTTTCTCTACTTTATTTTTATTAATAGTATTTTTTTTAAACTGGTCAAAGATATTGTACTTTTTACCTTATGTCGATAAATTTAAATTATTAAGCATGGTCAAAATATCTATTAAATATGTTAACATAATTAACCCTTTACTCTCACAAAAATAGATTTTCAAATAGGAATTTTTATTGTTAAAAAAAATCTGACACTTCATGCTGAAATTGAAACTGAATAGACATTTTCCACGAGAAAGCCAACGTACTTCAAAGTGAAGTAAAACTGATTTAATATTTTGTTCGTTATCTTCACCGAATTTATAAAACAATCTACTATTTAATCCTCCAGATTTAATAAAATTAATAATTTTAATAGCTACATTAAGAACGTCATTTAATTCAGTAGACAATTTTTTTTTTTGACACAGAGCCTCTCTGTGAAGCATACAAGCCGATGATAGCACTCGCTATGAGCCTTATTAGCGATTGTTTTCATCACCATGTTTTCGTTGGTATTTTATTTTGTAGCATACATACAAGTATTTTGTTCGACTCAAAATACAAAATATTGCTAATAATATAAGCCATAATACAGTTCTATCATTATATAAAACTTATGTTATTGTAATAGAAATTATATACATATAAAGTAATAATTAAAAAAAAAAATTGTGTATTGTCCTTAAAGCACGCCTCGTTAAAAATTGTCAACGACGACAGGTCTATCGAGTTTCGCTCGGCGACTATACTAAACCATAGGTATTATAATATGAATAATTTCTATTAAACTATGAGATCTAACGCAGCATTCAGTCACGTGTTTCATTCGGATTTCCACAAGAATCTTTTGGGAAAAAATGATATTATTATCGTGCTATGGTCATTTCGTTTATCATAAAAAAAATGTAGGTGTTATTGATATTACAGAGTACCTACCCACTAGACAACTTTCCTTTTGTATGTACACGAAGTATACATCACGATTTAAAATTAATACTCTATACTGTATTTAATTTTCTTTTAATTTAACAATATATAGGTACACGCCGACTTAATAATTCATTTCATACTACACTCGATCGTAATTTTTTTTTTTTTTTCTTATCATTTTGATTTAAATACGTACCTGCACAATTAAATCATTATTTCAACTTCGGTTTTTCTGTTCATAACAATAAATAATATAATATTAAGTATTAACGAGTACACGAATATAATGTACCTACGTTCTACTACAATGAACTTTCGTTTTAAAAAGATAAATAAAAACACTAAAAAAATGAATAAAATAATTACAGATTGCAATTGTGATCACGTTATATCTTGTTAAGCGTACTCATAGACGGAGATGGATGGGTTAGTAATCTCCACAAATTTTTCAAAGCTCCCGAAACATTTTTTATTTTATATAATAAACTAATACAATATAAATTATATCAGGGCTATTCTCCCTCAAAAATTACCAAATCTCCTACGGTGTCTCCGCCTATGGACAATGGACATGCAGTAGGCACGAGCAAATTTGTATATTAAAATCGACAAACCGTACGGGCGAACTTATACTGTTTCCCTTAGGTTAAAAATAACTAAAACATAGAGAAAACAATATGGCATACACCTAAACCTGACAGCCATCAGTATGGTATATACGAACAGTAATTTATTAACTATTTCAATACATGCTACCTGCAGTTATAATGTATTCTGAAATGTCATGTTATGACCTAACAAGAACCATATATTATAATAATTCGTGTTTGGGAAACATGTCAACTCATAAAAAGAATTATTTTTTATTACATTTTAGGTACTTTATTACGTGTGTAATTTAAATATATTTACAAGTTACAGATTAAATCGTGGCGTTTATGGATTTCGTTAATGGTCTTTTTTAATGAAAAATTATTTTCACGCAGTAAAAAACAGTAAAAATATTTTCAAATTATATTTAATCTGTAAACGCTATGCTAACTATGAAAACGTTTGAATCCACCATATCCGCCATTACTAGTAGGTCACTTGCATCTTATGCTTATCATGTCATAATTTTGCTAACACAAATTCAAGTCTTATACCATACTTGTTTTATATCTGTAAGTACCTAATTTGTTCTTTTTATTATTTGACATTTGTTTAATAACTTTTACCTAGTTAATTTAATTAACATGTTCATTTAATGTCGTTTTTCATATTGTAATGTTTATAAACATATAAATTAGATCAGTGCAGTACTATATTGTTGAATTACTGTATTTATTATTTATGTAGGCCGTAGGTAAATACTATTTCTTTTTAACCAATTATATTATTATTATAGTTTTTACATTTGCATAATATATATTTTATATCTGCAGTCTTTCATTAATGTTGAATTATTAAATACATAGTTGCTAACAATAAATTTCAAATTTATTATACGAGTATAATAATAAAAACAAACAGACGTATTACGCACGATGAATGGTTAGACCACTATTGTAGTTAAGAATTTGGGAAGGTAAAAGGGAAATTCAACGTATATCTGTACAAAACGATTAATTATTGCAAACGAGAAACTATTCTGAGCGGAATTCGGTTGAACCTGTATATATTTCGTAAATTTTTCCGTTTTTTTCCTATTTATTATGAAAACCTCTGGGAAAATCAAAAAATGACCTCTTTAAAGTACCACCCCATTCAGATTCCCTTTCAAAAAAAGTGCTACACTTGAAAACCTAAGCAAAATTTCCGGTACAAAAGTTGTTCACAAAAAAAATAAATATATATCATTGTAAAACCAATACATTCTTCGCTCCAATCAGAATCTAAAATAGATAGTGATTAATAATAACTGTCAAGTTTTTTATCAATTAATAATAATTAATCATTTTGATATTTGTTTTATGAAAATAAGTGCGTAATATGTTACTGATATATAAATGTAATGTATGGAATTTTCCCTCCCCAACCCCGTAATAAAAGGGTTTAAAAACACTACATCCGCTGACTTACCTATTACCTAATGTTGGTTACCTAAATACCTGATGGTTTAGACCCGGCTCGCCGACTACTTGTTTTGCCGACGCGAAAACCGGTCTTCGGTGAAAATGGAAAAAGTACCTATTCGCCAACAAATCGTAGTTTCACGAAATATAAAGATAATTTTTATGACCAAAGCCAAACATTTTTATTGTAACTAAAGAACCAAAAAACCAACAGACTTTGAACTTGATTTTGTAGCACAATAAAAATGCAATTGACCACAAAAGAGGAAAACTAAATATAGAAAATTAGAAGAAAGGTTATCATTTGCAAAAAAAAAAAAAATGTATAACATATATAAACTTGATTGGCATATAATAATTCATTTTTTTTTTTAATAACATTTCAAATTACAATTTTAAGTTACAAAATGGTAATATTTGTACTATGGAATACTTGGACGCAATAATGTTCCATTTTCATTAAGAAAACAGAAGCTTGCACTAAGGTTAAGTATTTTTTTTTTATATAGATAATGGTTGACTTGAACAATGTTCGTAATTAATACAAATGGTTTAAATCAATAAAAAAATGTACAATTTTAATTTGAATTAAATAATTTATCGGGTGTTAACGAATCGAGTTGTCGGCAAATCGGTACGACATGACCTAATGTTACCCAATTTATTATAGTTCATATTATTATATTATTCGATATTCGCGCGATGTCAAACGAATCGGACAAAAACGTCTGTACCCTGCAATGCGTTGCTGGAAAATTATACAAGATCCGTCAAGTTTTGTCGCGCGTTTTTTGCGGTCACATGCAATAAATTACCATTACAGTGGAACCTGTCTCAACGGACACCACTTTATCGGAAAACGTAATAAGGTGCCGGCAAAAATATAGGTGTTTCAGCGAATATTCAACCTGCCTACGACGGACGCGGACAGTAATATTTCTCCCGGTTGACAATATGATAGCGGACAACAATTATTACAGCAAAACCAAAAAGAAAAAAAAAAACCATCGAATTATACGCGTCCGGCCGATTACTTTTGTATCGCTGAAAACGATAAAGTTTGTTGCGTGATCAATATTGATAAAATATATTATGTCCTAATATTCGATTGTAATCAGAAACCGGCATTCCGCTCCGCTTATTCACGGTCGGTTCTTTTTTCTTTGCGCGTGGCGCCTCCTTTATTACTACGTTTGACTTAGAGCAATAAGTGGAAATTAGCCGTTGCAAAAACACTTGTACGTGGCTTGTCTGTTCGTAAACTCGCTGAAAAATTTGACATTTAGCCGAATGGATTTGCCTGTAAAAACACCGAAACCTATCCAACACGGACACATGCATATATCTATGTACAGACACTTTTTACAATCCCGCGAGACAGGTTTCATTTTATCGAAAAAATAAAAAAACACATTCTATTTGAATGCTCCGTTCGGTGTTCTAATTTTCCAGAATCCCAGATAGACATCGGGGCACGGTCGACCTATCGGAGGTCCCGTATAATTAACTATTACGATTCTGGTGTACACTCGTAGAATATTATTATTGTTATTATTAGATATTATGTTATGTTCGTAACCGACCATATTGGCAATGTGTATTTTTTTTTCATTTTTTACAATACGGTGAACGATGGTTACATAATAATTATGACGTACACTCGCGGCAATCCTACTTTTACGCGCGTGCTCCAGAGAATCACGATCGCTTCTAGCTGTACAGGAAGTGTCTCGGCGTCTCCGGCGGCATTGGTGAAAAAAAACACATTTATTTTTTTTTCTCTAAAAAATTACACCGACCGACCGTTGCCCGTTTAGTATAATGACGTAATTTACATTTTTCGAAAACGCCTCCGGTCATTCCAATGGTCGTCGGGACTGATTGATCAGCGAAATTATTGTATAACTTGTTTTTTGTAATAATAATAATAAAAAAATAAAAATAAAAACCACGAACAAGATAAGAACTAAACTCCGTATTCGCTGTCGTCGCGTGCTAATGTACCTACCAGCTGTCTTTGGACTACAAATTTAGACGGGTAACGAGAATCATAAATATTATGATATTTGTATTTCGTATATTATGATAGTATCGCGTTTATATTATTCGGGGTTATAGGTTCGAATAATTTACGTGCATAATATTATGTTTATATGGTAGAGTATAGAGTTACCTGAAGTGAATATATTGAATAAATACTCGTATGCAATATTGTTGATAGTATTAATAAATTTTCTCGAACACACTTGAAAAAAAAAAATAACAATCGGTCACAATTGTGCAAATATTATGAAATCATTTATTAATATTAAAATAATAGTTATCTATTTAATTAAATATGTCGTACGTTGTGTTATACGTTTTGATACATTAATTAATTTTTTTTTTTTTTTTTAACAATCAGTTGGTTTAATAAGGTATTTCCATCAAATTATGCATTTCTTACAACTTTCAAAGAATAAAATTATTTTCAATAAATACTTTCCAAATCATCAGACACGTTAAAATTAATATATAGGTTAAGTTTAATTAATGAACACAATAAATTATTAATCTACACATTTTCGTAAAAGAATAATTTTAATTTAATACTTAACATACAAAAATCAATAAGAACAATTCAATATTTTGTTGTACTAACTTTTAAAACCGATCTCATATTATATTGTCAAAATTGAAAATATGATTACAAATGATTTCCATTTTAAAAATGGGGTTAAAATACGTAAACTGTTATTATGAATTATGGCAGCTGATAATATTATATAACTTCTCCAAATCTCCAATTACAATTTAATTTCAAAACTAAACACACCACGTGATTTTCCGTTTCAGGAAATATCCAATTTAGCGGGTCTTGTGCGATTTTGGCGACTTTCAGCCAGAAATCTTGCTCCAGTCAAAAAATGACAAGATAGCTATTTTGTAGAATGTTGGTTAGGTTAGTTGATGAATTTGAGAAATTATTTTTTTCATTATTGTTCATAATAACTTAGGAAAACCGGAAAAATACCATAGAGAGAAAAACAGCAGATTTACGGATGTCCGTCAAGTAAACAATAATTTCAATTATTAATAGCGTCTTTTCTGAAAGTAAATTATATCATGTACGTACATTGAGGAAGTTAATTTTCGGTTTTCCTTACAGTTTTCTTAATAATTGGAAAAAACTGACAAATGTACGGCATAAACTCATAACGGTTTCATTATTCTCGATTCAGTTTCTACCAGAGATCTTATTCTGAAATTCAAATCTGCATCAATGATTTATCGTTACGTACAGATAAAAATCAAATAACTTTATGTATCCTGCTTTCCTAAACTTCCCGCTTGCAACAGTAACACACCCATCAGCAGTATCAGCTCGTTTTCCTATCTTTTTGAAAACCATATCATAGGTACATTATCAATATTGTATTAAACAATTAGCTGTTTATTAATAATAATTGAAAAAAAAAAAAAACAAACGCATTAATACATGTATAAGTTTTATAACATACATTTTCTAATGTTCTACTATCCGCGTAATAATAATACACATAATATGTCCTTGGGGTGAAGTTTCATCTCTTTTCGCATTCTTCGAGCGATCCGTGATCGACTATAATAATAATTCATCGAAGGAACGACCTTGCCAGTGAAAGTCGTTGCAATACATCAATATCATATAACGCATGTACGGTAAGTCTGTAAATATCTACAGGTAGGTACTATAGGCACCTAATACTATATTAATATATACAATAACAACACGTTTGTAATATTATTTTCCGCTATTACCCCTAAGGTAATGCTTTTTTGTGGCGGTGGTCGGGATAAATTAATGTAGTTAAAACAGTTTTAACGGTTTTTACATTAGATATTCGACTAGTTTTCATGGCCCTGTGGTATGTATTTAATTTTATCACATTAATGCCGTTATTTTAACATTATAATGTATATTATATAAAAGTATAGAATATATTTGAACGGCCTACAATAAACAGCAAATTATTTGTAAATGTCTCTAGGAAATATTAATGTATTGTCTAAAATTGTCCGTATAGAAATATTCGAGAGTATACCTACGTTACAGAAAGTAAAATATAAATTGTACTATCAGTATTCTATTAACGCATAGTCATACTCATAAACAAATCTAGATAATTAAACGAATAATAACTTAGCCAAGTCATCAGTGTGCCGAACAATTAATATAATCTTCAATGGCGGGTAAAAAAAACATTTTCATGAGGCCCAGTAGTTTTCCGTGCTTAACATCTATCGCTCCTCTAATGAACAAGTAAGTATTATTTTTTATTAGTCATTACTTCAAATTCGATTTTCCATATGATCCTGCAGTTTTATGCCTCCAACTGCTTTATTATAAGACCCACATTATTTTCGTAAATTTCCCATACTTTCAACGTATTTTTCAGTTTTGCTCAATTATTTAAAAAACTGCATAGAAAATCAAAAAAAAAAAAACGGATTTCTAAGTCACCAATAAGATTGAAAATTCAACAAAAAGATCTCTTTTTGTTTTTCTTTTGGAGTAATATTTATAAAAGAAAACATAACTCGTACAAATTTTAAATAATGAAATGTTCGCGTAATAATTTAAAATGAATCGTATTTTTCGTCTTTTTCAGTTTTTCTCAATTATTATGAAAAATAATTTAAATATTAAAAAAACAACTTCTTCAAATTGGATATATATTAAAAGGGACAAAATCGATCTCTTATCATATTTCAATTGGAGCAAGATTTCTGATAGAAAATATCGTTTGCAAAAATTAAAATAATAAAATCGGTGATGCCGCGGTGCGCCGTAAATATTTACCGTTTTACCAATAATTTTCTTTCGGGTTTTCCCCAATTATTTTGAAAACCCCTTCGAAAATCAAAAATGACATTAATGCACCAACCAGACAAAATTACCTTTCAGAAAAGGCGCTACGCTCTACCGGAACTAGATTTCTGGTAGAAAATTTGTTCACAGAAACAAAAAAAAAAAAAAATGAAATTCAAAAAAAAATATAAAACACACATCATAGTAAAACCTAAAAATTATATCAAACGAAACAACACAAACGTATGTATGAATTGTTGAAAAAACTATAATACCTGATAGATTGTCATTTGAAAATCGGAAAATGGTATCAGCATAACGTCTAAACTATGATTAAAGTGTAGCGATCGGTACGCACGCGTTATATGCCATGGGGTGGTGGTGGTAGTTCAAAGGGACCAACATTACGTTGTAAAGATCAGTATACGATCTGAAGGAACTTGGCACCGTTACGCTCCCGATTTCGTCTTTTAAATGGGAATCCCGTATTATTTTGTACTAGCGAACAGAAAGTCAAGCTCCCGGGTATGGAACATAAACTTTTAAACACGCTGGGCGAGCGGGTGACAGGGTTCGTAAAGTCGGTGTGCTAAATTGAGTGCACTAGACAAAAATGACGGTTTGAGCGCCACTGATTGGTACCGATGGAAGGATAAAATGATTACGCTAATTTATTATAAATCGCTATAGAATGTTATGTAAGAAAGTAGTAGGCGCATTGTAATTATTACATCAATATTAATAATAAAAAATACGCGCGGTAAATTATTTCGATTGTTTAGGCGGGTGACGTTATTCCATAATTTATTTTACGTTGACAAAAATATTCGTGATATAAACCTATACTACCGAGCTGCACATGTGGGCCTATAGGCATAAAGTGATCGGGGCAACGGGAAAAACGTTATAACGCGAACAAATTCGTCATGAACTCGTGACATAACTGGAACGTTAGATGGGCAGCGGGCACGTATACTGTTATACAGAACAAACAAGGGAAAAAAAAAATGTGCTTGGCAATCGTTCTGAGCACAACTCCGGCCCGTGTTGGTCGGTCTCCATTGAGCCTCTGCAGAGAAAGCGGTCGAACGCAATGCGACAACAAAACACACTCGCGGTCGTGAATATCAATTGGCTATTCAAAGGGGAAATATCAGTATACAATCAGTGTCAATTTCCTAGTGCGCTATTTCGTAATGCGGACGGCTGTAATAATAATGTTGATGATAATATATACCGACGTAATTATTGTATTACCAATACTTGCGCAAAGAAATCGAAACCGAAATGCATCGGACTGATAGACAAAAATACGATGCATCACGATAACAGTAAGTCAGTGTTATAAACAGGTGTTACGAACGAATCGATATGTATTAAAAATCCTAAAATGTTTAGATTATTTCTTTTATCGGAATCGCACAAAAACAATTCTCAGCTGGACTTCAATAAATTAAAAAAAATTTGAAAATATATTTGTCAACATTAATAATTATCGATCAGTGAATATTTTATCAAAATCAAAATTTATAAAGACAAGCCGTGATTATTACTATTGTTACTACCGATGTGTAATAATTAGAAAATTACGTTTACCGGCTATACATTTTGACGCAGATATTAGGTAATTCGTTGCATAAGCAGATTGTCCTGCGTAAAGTGAGCAATTTTCAGGTATTGATAAATTTTACCTTATTTTCCCAGAGATGGCCAGAGTTCAGTTCTATCGCAAGACCGGTTAGAATTTAAAATACAAGTATAATTAATTGTTATTATATATCATATTAGTATAATATGTTATCTGGTTACGGTAAATATAAACAAATTCGTTTTTTTTTTTTCTACACCCTAAACAAGGCTAGATGTATATTAACTACCTACATCGAGATTGGCGTATACGTTACGGATTAATTGGTTCGAATCAGCGCCGTACTGGGCCACCGGGATACTGGGAGGTCTACCGGTGAAAAAGTTAGTATATATATATGCTGCGGAAACTTCAGATCATTCTACGATTATTTCTAACCGAATTACAACTAAAAAACATCCGACATAATGCTAAAAAAAAAATAAAAGACATACTATATTGTGGTCACCCTAGATTACCGTAAGATCCCTCCCCTATGAGAAAATGGTAAAAAACTAATGTTTTTTTTTTTTTCTTTTGGGAAATTTAACGTTATCTTTTTCTATATTATAGTATAGGAATTTACAAATTAACGAAGCCGAGTATACGCATTCTAATATAATATTTATCATTATGTGTTTGTAATAAAAAATACTACTGTCCCCAGATAAATACTATTATTACTTTATCATTATTTTATCTTTTTTACATTTCTATAGTTCCGCAATTTTGCGTGTGTTTGTTTTACGACGACAGATGGCGACGTTTATGTGCATTGTTTTTATTATTATCGGTTCATGACGTAAAAATAATATTCGTAGACCCGCGAGCGGTGCACGCCGTCGTCTGCGGACACAGACGCAATAATAGGCTGTTTTGACGGCCGTGTCGGCGACGATGCGGCGGCGACGCGCGGAGGAAAAATGTTCTAAAATACGACCTTGAAACCGCGGTTAAATTTACGTTCGTAATGGAAAGTAAAAGTCGTGGAAATAATGCCGTTGCCGTACACGTACCGGATATCGTAGTATTACACGCAGCCGTAAACGAAGAATCCGGCGTCCGGGACACGGATCCTACGCCGTCGCGCGTCCGTGTGTACATGCGTGTTCGTATACACGATAATAGCATAGCAGCAGCCGTCCGCCGCGGACTTCCTCCGCGGCCGAATCCAGTCCGCTACCGCGCTCGGCCGTACTACGCCATTATGTAACGTCCACCTTAGTCGCCGCCATAATCTCCTTTTTTTTTTTTTCCTAGTACGATCGTATAATATTATTGTATATTATGTGTGTGTGTGTGTGTGTGTGTGTGTGTATATAGGTAGAGTGGTAAGTGGTAAGTGGTATTACACGGCGGACCGGGTTAGGCGGACAACTCGATTAGGACTGATATTGCGCAACTGACATGACAAATGCTAAGGCAACACGAACGATTCAAATCGGTACCTATACCCACGAACGAGTATTGTTGTTATTCCGTCGTCTTTGATTTGAATAAACGCCCAAAACCCATTATTGGCGAAACGGACGGTACCGTTTTGTAGACTCGGGAAAAAAACATTGGTACCGACAGGAATTGTTCGCACCCACACATTCGAAACAATCGGATATTGTTTTGCCGATGCCGTGACGTACAAAATGCGGATAAAAAAAGGCTGCTGCTGCTGATAATTGTACCACGCTGCTTTGGGAGGAAAGTTAGAAGGGAGGATATATACACACAGAGTGATTTAATTTACATCTGAATTGCACAGTTATAAAATATGTCTAGTTTAAAACGATTCTGAGCAGAGTGTTATTAAGTTTATTTTAGAATCGGAGCGGAACGAGGGATCTATTGATTTTACTATAATGTGGGTTTTATTTTTGTTATTTTTTTTTTTTTTTTGTTTTTTTGTCTATAAACAACATTTTGAACAGAAAACTTAATCCAATCGAAAAATGACAAAAATCCATATACTATTACAGTTTATCGTGGGTTACACACACACCTTAAAGAACTTTATACGTATTTTATCTTCACAACTTCCCACCAACAATAATGGCGCACCCGCTAACAGCTATTTTTTTCTCGATATCAAGATAACCTAGAAATCAACAAAAATTATACAACCAGTTATACTTACCAGTTTTTCCATAAGAAAAATCAAAAAATGACCTCGTTAATGTACCAACTAGATCGAAAATGCTACAAGAAATTGTATTTAAATGCGTGTTCGGAACAAGATTTCTGTAGTTGATTACAAAAAAAAAAAAAAAAATATCGTTACGTGTTTTTTTATGTTTATACTGGTTTTATTATGATACGTCGTAGTAAAACCGATATACATTCTTCGTCACTCTACTCAGAATCGAAAGACTAATATAATCGATTAACAATTAAATATTATTTAATATAACAATATGTATATAAAATTTATATAATATGATATAACATTTGAAATAATACAGTAAACCTAATAATTTTTCTTTGTACACGTTGAACTTGCTGAAGATTTTGAAGTTAATGACCGACCTTGTGACGATGTAATCCTTTACAATATTGTTGTTTACAAACAACGAAATTTTAATGTTCACTACAATACATTTTGTCCATTCAGGTTAGAACGTTTAGTTCGATGTCATTAGTTTGTTGGTCTCGGAAAACGGTTTTTGGAAAGACGGGTAAAATTTAACAGCCTTAAATCGTGTATTATATATTATACACTACAGCTAATCGAACGTAAATGATATCTATACTTAAAAATAGACGGACATACTAAGCATGATGGGTGGGCCACTGTTGTAGATGAGATGTTGACAAGGTAGTATATATAGGGAAATTTAATTTATACCTGTGCGCAACGATAAATCATAATGCTAACGAAAAAACGATTCGAAGCGGAGTTTCTTTTATATGTGTACGTAAATTTTCCCATTTTTTCTCGGTTTTTCCCAGTTATTTTGAAAACCCCTTAGAAAATTAAAATATGACCTTTTAATATGAATACAACTACTCATAAATACAATTCCCTTTCAGAGGAGGTATTACATTTGAACATCGGAGCAAAATTTCTGGTAGAAAAATTGTTCTAAAATATTTACCAGCTTTTTTTAAAATAACTTATATTAAAAAATGCAATTTTAGTTATTAATTGAACTATAGAATATATATATGTATATGTATTGGTAGATACCTAAATTTCAACTAAATTAAAACATTAGAGCATATTACATAAACTCCCAGTAATCAAGGAATACGTCTTACGACGTTAATATCCCGTATTCATATAAAATGATCATAATGTTCCACCTCTTAACGAATATTTTTAACAGTTGAAACGCAATATTAACAGCCGGAACAAAATTAATGGCTATAATTCGTGCGTAATGGAATTTTCAATGGAATTTTACATAGTGAATTATTATACCATCGCGAATTAACGACTAATATTTATTTTAAAACAATAATAATTGTCTGTTACAGCTACGTGTTATATTATATATGCTTCTCGATGTATTATATGGACACCTATACCTCGTTTTAAAACAAAATTTATGACCACTCTGTACTATCACTTTGATTACATAATACTACTACATGTGTACGTGTACCGTATTCTATGGTAACATTCAGTAAATATTTAAAATTTAATTTTTCAGCTAATTTATTTGTTATTTTTATTCGTATAGTATTTAAAATTTAATTTTTCAGATAATTTATTTGCGTATTTGTGTTTTAATTATTAGAAGTGAACCATGTCAAAGAACTATTTACGAATATTAATTACTCGTTGGACATTTTAAAATATCTAGATAAATATACGAGATAGTTGATTGAACGATTATCTAAATGAACATAAAAGATACATACGCATTTAATAATGTAAATAAAGTTTAAAAAAAAATCATACGTGAATTGTACGGGAAAAATTAAAATTTGTATTTAGTGTACACAGCCACACTGTATACGTCGTGTACATTTTAAACGATATTTTTGCAAACACCGAGTTTCGTGTTTTCGAAACAATAATATTATACTTCCTTGTGAATAATTTTCGATTAACAACGTATCATCGTACATATTCTTGGTACAACGAAAATTTCGCCAACGGCAAAATACTGTAAATAGGAAAGGTAAAAGATTATCTGACCCTAACGTACATAACAGCAGTATATTATTTATTATTACGTGATTCCGTAAACGCGTCTGCGTAAAAATTATTAAGAAACAAAAATAATAATAAACGGGGGAGAAAAGTTTTAAAATCGATAGAAAGTTGATCGCGAAATTCACAAGGTCGAATATTATTTCTGCATCACCTACGAATATTCGATTATTATCCAGTGTCTTTCTCTCCATCTCTGGGATAGGATTTACGTAACATATTAAACATATAGTTTTATTTTTTTTAAAAAAAACCTTATATTGTGGTATATTAATTTGTTATGTATGCGAAATTATAATCGTCTTTGTGTTCATATTATTATTAAAAAAGGGGCGGAAGTTACGTCCATCCATAATATTACAAACCGCCTGGCCGTCGACGTCGGCTGTAATTATTGTTAGCTGTCTGACTGTTAAGTAGTAAAGTAAAGTATTAGAATGTATACTCGAGTAAAATTCACTTAACACGTACATTTAAATTATTTTTATCTGGACACGAATAAAAAACAACATAATAAAACGTATTTGATAACACATCTACAGTATGCAGTTTTCTTAAAACTTGAAATGTACAAAAACAAAAATACTATCACTGTTTTTTTTAGATTTAAATAATGATTACCCACCCAATGGATTTTAATAACTTTTGGTTAATTTTTCGAATGCAAAAATAATTTTATGTAGTTAATTTTTCGTCAATACGTTACATATATTCACGCAAAACCTTGTAGAAAAAAATGTAGGTTCAAACTACACAATTATAAATACTGTATATTTACTGTAATTTCATTTCGTCTGAAAATAAACACGATCCGTTGTTATATACCTACCTGCGAAAGGTTATTGGATCGATTGTGAAACTATCGATTTGAGGCGATGGTACCTCAAATATGGTTATTATTTATTTTAAAAACGAAATTTTTCGACAAATCCCGTAGTGGCTATTTTGTTGTTCAGGCTTTCCATAGTGCACATATATGTGTTTGAGTTAGATATACACATACATAAAAATGTCAAAACCAAAATGTATTTTAACATCATTTTGTCGAATAGTACTGGTTAGTACCGGATACCTTGTATACGAAACCTCCAACCTCCAAGCCCTCGGGTTCTCCGTGTGGACGACCAGGACAACTCGATCGGGTGATATTCCTCTCGAACTTAATAATTACTAAAGACTTATAATAGGTACATAGAAAGTATACAACCAACTATCATATTGTGTTACTATACCTGTATTATGATACAACTACATAAGTTAAAACTTATTATAACCGTATAATATTCAGAATACAGAAAAACATATTTTAAAACTTTATTCTACGTTAATGTTAATGAAATAAAATTACTAAAAAGCTACGGCCCGTCTGCCAAACCCCTCCCCAGGATCCACCACTGGTTATTGAAGAATTTAAAAATCTAATTGAAGGAAAAATCGTAGAACAACCTTATAAAATATAAAGTATAAAAATATAAAAAAAGAACCTTATAAAATATAAAGTATACCTAATATACATATACAGTCTTTCTTTTTTTTTTTTTATCAGACCAGAGACCGCATCGCTGCATGATGATAAACCACATGAATGATAGTAATTAAAAACGAATTTTTATTATTTACATTTACCAATAACGAACAAGAGGTCACTCTAGAAGTTTGAATGGGAAATTTCTATAATTTCAATGTAGTTTACCCACGAAAGGGTGGGTGGTCAGATGAAATTTAGCCATACCCGACTCAGAAGTCTGCGCACACCTATGGTCTTTAATAAAAACGCTCGTAGCAAGCCCACATTTTAATTTTTCGTAGTGTACACAAAAATAGCCACTAGAATATCGTGTTCCGGAAATCTCCGTAGACTGCAGCTGCAACAAAATGGCATAGTTATTTGATATCCACTTGAAATTGCGTGCGATAATCGATTTCCAAGTTAAGTCGCCCGTTGTTTCTCAAATATTACATAACAATTATGTAAAAAAAAAAAAAACGCCAACACAACTGCATCCATGTATTAATAACGATGCGATTGTTATAATGTAAAACGGCAGAAAAAAACGGATGACGTGGGTTTCGCGTTTCTAGTCAAATAAACAGCACTGGGAAACGAGACATCAGAAAGGCGACTCTTGTTTAGTAATGATCTGGTTTACTTCCGGATATCAAAATGAACAATATATAATACCTACTCGATTTAACCGTGTTATAAATATATACAATGCAAGGTATATCCGGTTTACGGTTGTATCGAATATTATTATTAACTACTGTACGAAAAAACTTGGGCAATTAAAGGCGGGCGCAATCGCGACAAAACTAATTCGTAATAATACTATTGAAAAACATTATACAACACAAATTTTATTTTCGGTTTGTCATAACAGCCGGCATATAAAAATAATGTACATTGTTAGGGAACCTAAGCCAATCCTGTTCTCCGATTGGCTCCAATCCCCATGAGATAACAATAATATTTCTTTATAATTTCGGTATTAGTGTTAAACCGATTATGCCGTTTTGAATGTTTTTTCACGGAACAGAGTGTCCCCCCCACAAAGATTGGACAAATGCAATCATTTTTTTTTAGATTTTGAGCAAATCGGGGAATATATTGGTTTTACTTTTCTATCAGAAATCTTGCTTCGATTTTCAACTTTAATGCCTTCTCTGAAAGAAAACTTTTCTGGAGTGTTAATTTTAGGAGGTTATTTTTCGATTTTCTTAGGAGTTTTCATAATAAATAAGAAAAACCGAACTCCGTTCAAACTCGTTTTTCGTAAGAAATGATTGATCGTTATGTACAGATATACATTAAATTCCCCTCTACCTTCTAAACTTTTCACTTACAACAGTGGTCCACCCGTCATGCGAAGTATGTCTGTTTTTTTTTTTTTTAATAATTTCTACGGCCTTGCACTATGGTTTCTCTATTACATGTATATTTTTTTTATCTTTTTAAAATTAAAAACAGCATAATGAAAAACGATGACGACTTATCGTTATCACGGTAGTATTAAACATAGGCATAAGGAGATGAAATATGTAGCGGAGGGAGGTTATAATAGCCCCACTATACATTTTTTCACGTGCAGAATTTCGCCTAGATTTCCAAATCCAGGGGTGGCTATGTATACAATGTAAGTGCCACGTACACAGGAAACGACTGTATTGAAAGACATAACACTTAAATAATGATCTGGTTTACTTTCGGATATCAATATGCACGATTTAATATTCTGCTAAAAACTATTGTATAATACATAATATTTAACTCAATACATGGCTATGTATTAAGTTAAATATTATGTACCTATACTTATATAAAAACTTGGGCAATTAAAATGCTGGCATTAAGAACGACTTCAATGATCAAATTCGTAATTCTTTATCATTAAGCATTACGTGCAATTTATTTTTTTTTTATAGGTTATAGTATAGTACAATATATTAGTAATACCTAATACCTAGGTATACACTATATACTATTCGAATACGGAGTACCAATAAATACAATATGTACTCATATTATATAATTTTCGTTTTAGTTAAACATTTAATTTAATATAAATATGTGCCTATATACTTCCTGCTTTTGTTTTTGTTTTTTATATTGATTAATTTCCTTACGGGAATCGCTTACAATGGACCAGACTGAAATTTGAATCGTGCGTGGAACTGGTTAAGCGGTGTACCGCGTTCGACTGTGGTATGGTTAGAAAAAACGAGTTATGAGGGCAGAAAAACCGCATGAAAGACCCGCAAAATGATTAATTACCATTTCATAGGTTGTGCTGTAACTGGTTCATCTCGGAGCAGTTCGTATGGTTAGAATACACAGGTAGACATACACGAGTAAGTATATATGCGCACATTTATATGACCGAGAAAGTTTTCTGATGAGTTGTAAACAAGAAATAGTGTATTATAAAAGTCAAATCGTTTAACGGTGTGACAATGTTTCAAAGTGTTACAATGAAATTCTAATAATTATAAAAAAAAAAAAAATTTAAAAAACAAACAAATTATTACATTTAAAATTTAACACTTAAAAAAATGTAGATACGCTATAAACGCCATAGGTTAACAAGCCGCAATAATAAATGATTACAAAATCAAACATAAGTAGATAAACTCAATAATCTAATGAAAAATAAATTCTTATTATTTTTTTTCAATTTTTTTTTTTAAATACACCAGCAAGTAGAGCGGTCAAATATAAGTATTTGAATAATAATTTGTTCCGGCGGCGAAACAAATATAATGTAATATGTAGGTATACCTACAACAGTTTTTGCCGGTTCAGATCATATTTTGTGCACTCTGCGCATGCTGCTACACTAACCAGAACATAGTTATGAAACATAAAATGCCTATATATATAATTATATGTAGTGTGTAGGATTGCTGATGACGGTGAAATTATGTAAAGTTTTTTTTTTTCTCAGACGTTTCAGTTTGATAACATTATAAAACGATTCTATCCAACGAAGCGTCGGTCAAGTAAAGTTCATTATAACAACTAAAATGATTAAATAAGAGTTACATATATTTGAAAACAGTAGCACTTTTACCGTTTATAGTTTTACGTACACGCATACTTAATTAGATATTATCTTCTGTTTTTTTTTTTAAATTTAAAACAGGCCACTGTCGCAAATGTGTAATTGGGAAGGTACAGGATAATCAGCTAGGGCAATTTAGCTTATGTACTGTATGCAACGATAAAACGATTGCAAATGAAAGAACAATTCTGAGCGAAGTGTATAGTACTATCGTGTTTTTATCCCGTAGCCGAGATAACGCGAAAATCGACAAAAATAAATCCGATATATTGACGTTCGTTTTTTTTTTAAAAATTTTATAAAAAAAAAATCGAAATCTAAAAACGATAATAATATTATTGATTTTAAAATGGCTTTACTCTGGAAATTTAAATTTACACGCTTACGACATGTTCCAACGAATTTTTTTATTTTAATTTCAGAAACTTCATATAAACATTGTACATACTACATAATATCTACTATACAACAAGGTTACCCTTATGGCAGACGATAATACACATCAATAATACAAATAAACACGCCGACAACTTTTCCACGAATCGTGTGATATACGCATGTGTAAATGTATAATATATTCTGATGAGCGCAATCTCTTCGGAAACCCACTTCCGGTTTGTAACTTCGCAAGATCACATAATAAATGCGTGTTATGCAGCATATAATCGTGTGTCGATTCGACGACGTAATGATTGTTTACCAACTTACGTAGGTACGTGTATAATAATATATACCTATGTGTATAATATGCTTACGGGTGTATACGTATCGGGCGTTCGAGAGAGAGAGAGAGAGAGAGAGGGGGGTGGGGAGTGAGAGGATCGGAGAAGGAGAAAAGCTTAGAAATCGTAGAAAAATGGTGTTTATACCGGAATACCTCAAAGAGTGATAATAATAATAATTGTCTTCGCTGTGCCTATGACCGAATATAAGCGTTGCCGGGAGATAGAAGAACTTGATGGCGCTCACGACCGGTCATTGGGGTCACCAGGAACTGCGAGTTAAATATTACTCGATTAGATACGATTAAACCCATAATAGTTGCTTTCCCGCGGTTTTTGTAATAATATACTATTATCTATAAAAAAAAAAAAATACTGTGAATATATAATAATTATTATGATTTGCCGAAATATAAGTATAGTAATTACGAGTATGATAATACGTTTAAAACCAACGAAATTCCATTTTAATAAACGACTGCGGCTGTACCTACGTTGAAAATTGCGTACGATATTCTTCGCACAATCAGCCATTTTAATTGTTATACCTTTGGTCCCGGGAAAGAAGGGCTTGAGTCAATTTTCAGAATTTTTTTATTTTATTATAATTTTGTCTTGTGCAATTTGTTCACTTTATTTCTCGGTCTAAATTACGCGAATTTAATAATTGCATTAAGTGCGTATTATGTATTTTCAAAATAAGTGTATACGTGTGCATTAAGTAATTTATTATGTAATGAAAACTACACAAAATAAACTTGAGCAGTTCTTCCCTGGGACCAAAGAATTATAATACAGATATTTAAGTTAAATGTACTTTTAGGATCGTACTAAAAAGACAAAAAATTGGATTTGTTAATTTTTTTTAAATAATAATTAGAAATTAATTGTTATTTGCAATTGTTATTCGCATAAGAAATCCTCGTGGACATAACATAATTTATTCATTTAGAACACCCCGCATAGTGAGCTAAAAATGTAATATTAAAAAACGTATACATCCCCACCATGGCCACATATATTTTTTTAAATAAAATTAACAAACGTCCGATGTTCAACTATTGATTTGCTAAACATTCAGTGAAATGATGTACGCGAACTACACGAATGACTAATAATAATCGTCGTATACGTTGTCATCACAATTACGCAGAGTCTACTGTAATATAATATTTGCGTCCTATATAATATTATAAAAGTGAAAATTAACGATCTAATAGAAGAAAAAAAAAACGATTATTATTTATGATTAAAAAAAAAAAATATTTTATTGCATAGTCTAAAGTAGTCTATACACGCGTCGGGTGTTGGGTATCTACTGTGTATTACGTGATACTATACTGAACACATTGGTAGCGTTTGACTTCTGAGGCCACTGGCCAATATAAATTGTTTTATAACGAAAACGCGTTGTAAATAATATAATAATCATTTCGATTATTATCGTCGATATTTTTTATTTATTTTTTTTTTATTTTTTCTCAGCCGTGTAATATACTATTATATTGACGATGTCACTCTGCGCCGCGTATATAGTGGGCGTTCGCGGTATAATAGCATACACAATAATATAAAAATAAATATCGTTTCGCGACGGATAATAAAACGGTAATAGAAAAAAGAAAAAATACGTTTAGAAAAAAAAAAAAAAAAAACGATCGCGAACGGATTAGTATACATATTATAGGTACGACCGTTACGCAATTACCGGACTTGCATACATATTATTATTATCGTTATTATTATACAGGCGCGTGTGATTACGAACGGGCATTGTGTAGTTAAAACGATTCTGCGAGGACAATATTACGCGCCGTCGCCGTCGGTACGAATAGACCGACAAAAATGCTGCGACCGCGGCATGCTACCGGGTAAACTGTAGTTTATTATTGATAATTACATTCTGTTACCCAACACGTGTTCATAACGCGAGATAAACGCCGCGAGATCATAACATTATCGTGTGATAAATGCGATAATAATGATATGCACAGCTTGTATATTATAAAGACACGTTGTAGGTTCGCGGTTTTTTTTTTAACAACGCGCGTGTGTAAATTGAAAATGAAAACCGACCGTCTATTTGAGATTTGAAATTGTTTAAATATCGACGTTCAATACCAGCATCAAATAACTCTTTCGTATCAAAATTTGCCGGTAAAATCTATACACAAGTTAAATAACGCGTAATGTCCTGAAAAATTCAAAAAACAATATGCAAATAAATATCAAAAATTATTATACACTATCGGAATCGAGTTTGTGGAAATAGGCACAGTGTTAATCCTGGATATGAAACACCGGTTACATCCAATACCAGTCCTTCCGGAAACCCTGATATTTTCAAAATATATACATATTATATACAGTGATGGGTAAAATTTTTTAAAAGTGGATTATAAAAATCCAATTTCAAATACTCAAAATATTCATATTCTTTTTGAATGATAGATTTTGAAAATTCAAAATCAAAATCCGTACTGCAAAAAGGAATATGCGATTAAATGAAAACTTTTAATTTATGTACATTTTCAACTACGGTAGACGTACAAATAAATTGGTTGCCCTTAATGTCTAAATGAATAGTTTAAAAATTTTAATAATCAATACAAATTTCAAGTCTATGCATAAGATTGTTTTTTGAATAACAGTCAACGAAATATTAATAAATTCCGCTAGATTAGTAAATTTTTAGCTAAAATGTTTTGAAAAAACAGTGTCTGAAAACCCAAAATCTAAATCCTTCTAGAAAGGTCATTGATAGTCCAAAGTCTGGATTTTTATTTCGGATTTTAAGTTTCTGCTTGACTCTGTACGTGTGTAAAGTTGGCCCCTTCGCTTTGTCCAATTTTCTAACCTCCACCAATATTTTGAAAAAAATGTGAAATCTAGGTTTCAGAATTTGAAAACTTTTATTTTAGCCACAAAAATGGTTGCCAAATTCACGCATCAATATACAATTTTACTGTATGTATTTTTCTTTCCCTTTTTTTTTCTCTCTCATTTTATTGTTCTTGATGTTATCGTTGTTTGCTGTATTCAAAGGGCTATTGTCCCGTAAAATATTAATAATAAAAAAATAAATAAAATAAAAAAGATGTCCTAGGATAATGGGAAAAATTGTTTCACTTTTGGAGACCAACTTCACGCATCACTCCAGCCAGCAGTGGATTTAGCGTCAGACAAAGTAGGCAGTTGCTTAGGGCGGCAATTTTACGGCAATATTTTATTGAGAATACTAGTTTTTTTTTTTAATTTTCTAAGGTTATTTTTAATATTTACAGTTGAAGGAAACTACCTACCTATAATCTATACTCTATAGTAATACATTTCCATAATCCAAAAGTTTATTTAATTGTACACATATTTATCAAGTGTTGGTTATTACACACTACGTATACAAAAATGTAACTTTTTTCCATACGAAAGATAAAATTGTAATAATATTTTTCTTCGTGACTATGAAATAGAGAGTGACCGAGTAGAGAATAGGTATTATCCATGTGTTTATTCTGATTAGACATTCAATTATTTTCAAGGCAGATAGACTTAATTTTCGGAAATATTATTGATGAGTAAACACTAAATGTTATAAACAATGTTTGTTTGATTAGAACAATTTATATGGTTTATTTATATTAAATAAGTACTTAAAAATTCGTTTTCTCATTGGGAAACTCAACATTTGAGTTAAATGTGATATATTTTTTTTATAAATGAATTTTAATACTAAATATTGACGAAAATCGTTGAGTAAAAAATTAAATAGAACAAATCTAATTTTTCAATTTTTTTTTTTGTTTTGAACATATGTATATTGCCGATTTAAGAACGATGGTGAAATCATAATTGTGCGGACAGACTAAGTTTCGAAATTATAGCTTCTGATATTATGCAGATATATAGTATGTTAAATAACTAAATATTGTCTCCTTCAAAGAATGTTTGTTGTACCTGAATAGTAATACGTACCTAATTTTACCCTAGGGTTCATGAATATCCATGTTCGAAAACAAAGTTTTTGCATTTTTTTTTCTCCCCCCCCCCTTTTACCTAAACAAGAAAAAAACAAATGCATTTTGGGTACACCTAGAAACCTCAATTTTTTGTGCAAACTTTTCTACTTTTTAAAATCTTGCTCCTATTTAATTATTTTTAAAATAATATGACATGTATATTGTTTAAAAAGCATCACTATCAATGAACAGAATCGTTTTTTCGTTAGCAATGGTTTATCGTCGCTCACAGATATACATCAAATTATCTATAACAGTGGCTGTGTACCCGACCTCATTATTCTAGGACGTCTTTTTTATTTTATTTATTTTTTTATTATTAACATTTTACGGGACAATAGCCCTTTGAACACAATTATACAATGATAACATCAAGAACAACAAAATAAGAGAGAAAAATAAAAGGGAAAGAAAAATACATACAATAATATTATAGACTGATGCGTGAACTTGGCACCCAGTTGACCTAACCGTTTTTATAGCTAAAATAAAAGTTTTCAAATTCTTCAAATAAAGTGAGGAGGCCAATTTCACACACGTCGAGTCCGTGTGTACATTACGTAGGTCTAAAGCCGTACATAACAGCGACATTTCATATTTATCTGGATGAACACGACGAGACGTCATCGTGTACATAAACTATGAAATATCTAGAGACATATGATATAATATTTGAATGGCAATAAGTATTTAATTAAAAGAAAATCGAATACATAGAGTGTACACAATGTATTATAGATGTATTAAATGTATTAAATTCTATGCAGAATTTAAAAAAAAAATTGCATTGTCATGGCGGGTGTTAGCTAAAACATCTCACTTGTGTACATGGTAGGTATACCTGCCGATCTATTACTTGAATTAAAAATATATAATACAATATGAATCCATTTGTCTGACACCGGCCTTGGCCCTCGAGCGACGGTTGACGGCTATAATTAAGTTAATAAATAATATGCATAGAGTCGATCATTATAACACATTCTCGATATAAATTTCGTAATTACCATTATGTACCACGGTGACCTTTTCTTGAACTTTATCCGTCACTACCTTATACAAATACTCATACACTACCTATACGACTACCTATGCCGATAATAACTGTCAAAAATGTCTGCGTCCACATAACAGGTCAGAAGCCGTACCCCGCCGTATCGTTTTATTAAAATATATCATTATGTACCGCGCAATATTATAACACGCAAAACTCTGAAATGTAAGGCCTCGGAATTTCTTCTAAAAAGTACAATAATTTTCTCCATTACTCAGTTTTAAAATGTATAACAAACATCACATTACTATTGCCTAGGATCTTGCAAAATCTATACAGACGACACAATCCTGTGAACAAATAGAAGAGGAGGGGGACTCAGGAGAATTAAAACCTTCAAACCCTACAACCAACCCCTCCCCCAAATCAAGTCCTCAGTCATAAATATACATGTTCAATCGCGCTTGTCAACATAAAGAAGGCTTAAGCAACCCTCTCCCGAAATATTTGGGCTATTTATAACTATTAACAATTAATAGCTTGTGTAACCTAAACCAATATAAAATATTAAAAATTAATTTTAATATTTAGTTAAATTTTGTATTAAGTTTTATAAATAGAAATTTCACACTTGAATTTTACGCTTTATACATTATTTATACACATTTGTTAGATATCTAACATAGGTATCTTAAAGAAAAAAAAGTATTATTAATGTTATATAGAAAGACTCCATTAACAAATCATAAATGTTTAAATAACTGGTTTTCTGTTCTGTGTTATAGAAAAAAATCTGTAATAATTATATATGAATATTATGTTAATGTTCTCTTAGGATCTTCTGAACCAATATAGTTAAATGTATACTGTATAGCTATATTCAATGAATCGAAAGGAAAATAATTGAGAAAAAAATTATATTTTTATTTATAAGCCTGAATTAAATATAATTAACCTCAATAAATTTGCGTTCAAGAAATTTGTTTGATCGAAACACTCTGGTTTCCTTTCAACACTCGAAATCTAAAACCCAAATAAATGATTCAAGTGCATTGCACTCATTGATTGAAAGTATATTATACAAGATACATGAAGGAGTTTAATTAAACAGCCACCTATTATTGACAATTAAATTTACTTTTGTATGTATTAAATTTATAGTACAATTTTAAGTTTAATTTGTTACCAGTATGAATTAGTTTGTGAAAATCTTTAACTTTAAGATGTAAACGTACATTTTTAACATTTTGAAAAACAACTATAATTACAATACAGTAATTCAATTTTGTTCGCATTGTGATAAACATGATTAAAAATCATTTTAATATCATAATCAATTATCATGAAATATTAAAACACATTTGTTTATTAGATATTGATGTGTGCAACATTACCTACTACGTAGCATTTCCCTGTGTTCCCTTAAAACCAAACGAGTTGTAGAAATTCTTAAACCGGACAACTTTTTGGGTAATTTATGCACAAACAAGAACCACCCGCCCGGGGTCTGGCGTATTATTGTATATTATTATATAGTGAAGATTTTTTATTTTATTTTTTTTTTACATAGCAATTTGCAATGACAGCTTTGACCGGTTTTGACCTACTCTATAGAAAAATATTCCTCGATATGAGAAAAAGTAGGTATATTTTCCGTCTAGAGTTTATGAATAGTTTAATTATGAATAATATTTAACGCGTATGAGCTGTTCAATATATAAGCACCGGGTGTTAGTTGTTCGTTTCGTTTTACTCTTCATCTCTATACTCAAAATAATAATATTAATCTATCTTTAGATCTTTTATACTAATAAAATTACGGGTCTTGTACTCCTGTCTGTTTGTCTATATACGCGAGCCACTGCCGAATCCATCGCACGAAGAAGTCTGAAATTGTACAAACAGAAACAGACGACTGGTTCCCGTGTACCTCGTTAGTGTAAACCAGTGTTTCTCAACCTGGGGAACGAGACCCCTGTGGGGGTCACCAACTAATTATTTAGTATCACCAAAAATATAAAATATCAGGTCACCGTGTATAAAATATATATATATAAAGGTCACTAAAAAATGTAATATTCATTTATGGGGTCGAGACAGTAAAAAGGTTGAGAAACACTAATGTAAACGGACTGAAGGGTGTCCATAAAGGGCTTTTGGTAAGAAAATCGAATTATTCTTCTTGTTAATTTATGTGATATCTTAGGGACATGGATGAAACAATCAGTTATTAACGGCTAATTTTATCGTCAAGGGCGAAGAAATATCCTTCTAAAAAAAATTGATTGCTGGGAAACAGTTAGGTCACTATGATAGGGACGGAGAACCAACTCGTACATCAATAATAGTATAGTTTACAGTTATTTTATATTTTTGAATTCAATGTGGCGAACTGGTGTATATATTGAAAGAAGTACTGGGTGTACTGCGTAAAGCAAGAATTATCATGATTAGCAGTGTGTTCAGAAAATATATTCAATGGGAGGTGACGTAGGTAGTTAAAATAAAAATGACAAATAAATCGTAGAATCTTGAATTATTCTATAACTAACTCGACAGCGGGAATTTAAAAGCCGAATCCAAAAAAAGACATATTTTTGTTTAGTAAATTAAATTTTTCCAGATTTCAATGTTAAATTACTAAATAAATACTTGTCGTAGTAATAATCGCTATTATAATATATTGCCTAGAAAAAATAACTGTACAGACAACATATATAAAAAGACGTCCTAGGATAATGGGGACGGGTGCAGCCAGTGTTATAGGTAATTTAATGTATACCTGTAGGCAACGATAAACCATTTCTTACGAAAAAAACAATTTTGAGCGGAATTCAGTTGATAGTGATGCTTTTTCAACAATATATATAAATGTCATGTTATAGTAAAATAATTAAATAGGCTTTCTATATTTTCTTTATTAATATTTGTTTAATTTTGTACCGATTTTCCCAGTTTTCCTACGTTTTTCCCGTGTTTTATCTCGGTTTTTCACATTTGTCTGAAAAACTCCTGAGAAAATCGAAAAATAAACTCTTCCCACGCTGATTTCCTTTCGAGAAAGGTGCTACACTTAGAAATCCAAACAAATCTTCTGGTAGAAGAACAAATTAAACATCTTTGTAAAACCGTAATCTCGTTCCACTCGGAATCTAAAACTCGAAAACGCACGACACACGCGCGTGTTTGTATTTTAACGGATTACAATACGGATGTACGTGTGAAAAATATCTTGTACATTATATCGATGCAGCCGATGTATATAACATTAAAAAGAATGTTTTTTTGATATAACATTAAAAAGAATGTTTTTTTGATTTCAAAACACCTTTTACGCATAATAATAATATTATATAGAGTAGTATAGAGTAG